>PVKC010003428.1:0-39104 GCA_004027635.1 Crocidura indochinensis
CCTCTAAGAACTGCCAAGACATTAATGCTCTGAACTCAGAGGCCTGAGCACTATTGAGTTGATCTATAAACAAAAATAGACAAACAATTCTTACTTCCAAGCATGAAAAGTTTAAAAAGGGAAAGTTGTTTTCTCCCTCGGCCTGCCTCTTTTCCATGTCCCCTCCCAGACACCATTCTGCCTCCATTGTGCCTAATGCATTACCAAAAATATAAAACATGCTTTTTATCCGAAATAAATTGATTTGTAGAGTTCATTCTATAAGATACTGACAGAGTACATTTAAAAGCAGACTCCAATATGAAATTAATAAGAAAATCCAATGAAGTTCTTATATTTTGTGCTAAACCCTCTGCTGTGTTGTTAAAAAAAAAACTAAAAGATCAAATATAAGAATTATTCTAAAACATATATTTATTATTTAGCTTCACATGAAAAGACATACATATGACACATCTATTGCTGGTCTATTTCAACCTGGATTCACCAAAGAGGTATTACTAGATGTTGCCCCTAGCCAGGTCCTATAAAGTACTGCTGGGAGAGCCAGGGAGATGTCTCCTACCTGATCCTTGCTTTCTTGCATACCTCACTCAGCAGGGAGTCACTTAACTGCTAAAACTTCCAAGGGGTTTAGTTGTTTTTGCTAAAAAAGTAAAAGGTCTTCCCTAATAGGACATTTGCTTAAAGTAGCTAGCCTTGGTTGTCATGTATTTGCAGAAACCCTGATGCACACGCCCAAATAATTCAGTCATATACTTCAAGTAGGGAACTTCTAAACCAGGAAGCAGAAAAATTGACTTGTTTGCAAATCGATTTACTAAGAAAAAAATCATTGTTTAGAAATTGAATACAAATACCTGTGTCTAGCCCTCCATGATGATTAGAGAATATACAAATTTCTCATCTCAGATTACCCTCATTGTTCCATGTCTCTGGATGTACTGTTTGACCAACTTCCTGTCTAATAATAATTTTTAAAATGCCATATACCCCCTAGCTCCATCATGAACTCCTCACCTTGTTCGAAGCTTCCATATGAGATGTCTTTTGTGACAAGTGTGGGGAAAATGTAATGAAGAGTTAAAAGTGAATCTCTTACCTCTTTGAACTGTTTTCTTCGTACTTCGTGTACACAGATACACTTTTGATGTGTTAACTAGAAAATCTGACTAGAAAAGAACAAAGCAGCTGTCACTGGAAGGAAGACACTGACAAAAAAAACCACACAGCCCTTTATTGAAGAACTGTCAAGCCATCCCACAGTTCGGGGGTTGTCTGTGGTATTTATCAAAGACCTAGATCTGATGCAGGAAATTAAAAATAATAATAATAATAATGTCCACTGGACATTTATTAAAGGAACCTAGAATTATATTGCATTTAAAATAACTAAAATGGATATTTTAACAATTCAGATACAAGGTTGTTTTATTAGTTAAAACATATATATATATATATTTGTATATTCACGTGGATGTTTTCCAAACCTCAAAAATGCACATTTAAGAAGAAAATAATTAGACACATAGCATGTCTATCTACAAATTGAAAGTTCATATATTTTCTCACTATGAGAGGAATATTTAATGCATTAAAATCTTTTAATAAAATGTTCATTTTGATGCATATATAAAACTAAAGCATTTAAACATTTCCAGAAATTACTTTAAAGTCCTAAATAAAGCTTATATATTTTTTATTTCATAATGCTCTGTTGACACAATATTTTACTGATTATAATTCCAGATACAAGATAATATGCATGCTTTTCCTGACTCCATAACGTCATATGCTGATTATAAAAGTATGTTATATGAACTATTGGGATTCAATTTTAAATATTATATTGCATAGAACTTAATCTTTTCTAAATAAACATACTTTTTAATAAGAGTGGTTTTCTTAAAAAAATTATAATACCATATACACGAGAATAAAAAGAAACCTATTGAATGCACACAAAAAATGTCAAGCATAGCTAGAAATAGCCATGTATTCAAATCAATTTTTCTCTTCAGATTTTAAGTTACAGTGCCAGATTATAAAACAGAGCTAGGGCTTGGGGCTTCAAATTAGGTTTAGCACACTAAAGTTGCACCACCTTGTGCAGCTTAACTACATCCTGATGCTCAGTTTCTTCTGTAAAATATGAAATTCCTCTTGATGCTCATTTTTGCTGTAAAATATGAAGTTATCTACTTAACTAAGTAAAGATTCTTATTTTCCAAAGCAGTTTTCCCAATGACATTTTTACCCCAAACAGTACATCTGTCAGAGTAAATAAAAGAGGCTATAATTAAATAGCTTGGGTAACAGACCCCGAAACACATAAGAGATATTTCCATTTTCCAATATGTAATATATAGTGTCCCAGGTCTTGACCTGGGATGTAGGATCTGCCTTGAGATTGGGAGGCCCTGGATATAATTCCAATGAGCACACATATGTAAACATACCACACACACACACACACACACACACGCACACACGCACACCCTACCACCACCACCACGACAATAACAAAAAAATTTCATATCGAGCCCTGAGAGATCACACAGCTGTAGGATGTTTGCCTTGCACACAGCTGATCCAGGAACAATGGTGGTTCAAATCCTGGCATCCCATATGGTCCCCATTACCAGTCAGGAGCGATTTCTGAGTGCAGAGCCAAAAGTAACCCCTGAGGGCCATTGGATGTGACCCCCTCCCCTCAAAAAAAATGACAAAAAAATTTCATATTGTGTCATTAACTAGTTTTCAAGTTGTACTATGAATGAGTTCAATATCTACATTTAGGTCAGAACAAATTAGGGTAGGCACTTGGTAGTTATTAAGATGAGCTTTATTTGTAGGTGATTAAAGCTTAATTCTATTATCCCTTATTTATTTTTAACTCTCAAATGTCAAATTCTCTATGGGACACTGGCATTGTCAATCTATTTTAACTTTGTGATAAATTTCAGCAGAAAAATTTATGATGTATTTGTTTTATGAAAATTATGTCCTTTGAAAATTTTAGCAGTTTCAAAGTATCTAATAAATAACACCAAGTTCGTTGGCATTTCAAAGAGACAAGATACTTATCTATTTAAAATCATTATGAATGTCATATTTCTATTCAAAATTGAGATCACATTTTTATCTAGCAACCAACTATGGAAAAATTCTTCAGACAACAATAACCTCTTAATTGAAGATTTCTCTTAAAATTATTTTTATAGAATAATGTGGGTGTTATGCTCCCGAAAAACAAAATTACTTTTGATGAAGCAGTTCAAAATCAGGGCAGGGAAAGAGCAAAGAGTCTCCCTGAGGTTCTGGTGACAGTTTACATAAAAAGATGTTTTATTTTCTCTTTGCAGGGTGTACACCATCATTTTTGTCTTATTATTCCTGACATTAAGTTAATCATCTTAGCATCTTTGTGGGAAACAAGAAAGTAATTAAGGCTTTTGCTCTTTCTTCTTTGAGAGACAGATAGTTTGCTTTCCCTTAAAATTTTTAATGATGAGGCAGACCTGGTCAAACACCAAATGCCAGGGTTTTTAAATGCAATAAAGATAGAGCCTTAATAATTTTCAATTACAGTTATTCTGCAATAATGTTAGCAAATCTCATCTAAAAAGTAAATTATTCATTGAATAGGAAATGGGAAAGCTTTGGGATTGTGTGACTCTCCCATTTAAAGTTTCACTAAGATTCTCCTTGATAAGGTCCTTTTTAAAATATTACAATTTTATACTTTGTTTCTATCCCTTTTCTTCATTCATGATGCTATTTCTACTTTTTAATATACTTTTCTAACAAAACACAGTAGTTATAGAGTGGCCGTTCAGAGGAATCTATTCAGAACAAGTATTCATCCACTTACTGCCAAAATTACTGATAATATGATATTTTTTATTTAGTCTTAAGAATACGTTTTTCATTTTAAGCCAATGAAACTTAAAACCAAATAAAAAAAAAGTCATGGGCTTTCATAAGAAAATTGGTAGGAAAGTCTTTCGTGTTACTTTTGCTTTAGCAAGCCAACTCTTTTATGTAAATAAATAGATTATGTATTGGAAAGTACATTGACTGCAGTAAGCCATAGAAATTCAGAAAATATTTCAAATAAAAATAAAGTAAAGCATGTCAGAATATGAAAAGGGCAACACAGACAATTATCTTTAAAAATGAAGCATTACCCTTCTCATAGAACTTGAAAACAAGTCATTAACTTACACATTTTCTATATCCCCATTGCAATAATTTCCAATATTTGTGCTTAAATAAATGTTAGAGTCTTTATAATCTATCTCCTTACTGGATTTCTTCTCCTGCAATGAATTTAATTACCTTTGCTAATCTTCCTGCCTTAAAATTGAAGAATATCGCAAATTTAACTTGATAAGATTGGAGTATAAATCTTGCAATGAAACTTGTGACTAGAAGACACTGCACTCAGAATTCTAGACATATTTTAAATTTTCACTAGAGTTGTGGTATTATTGAACCCAGTAACAAATAAATCAGAATTTTTATCCAATGAATATCACCAATTTATCTCCCTAACCCAGGCCAATATATTTGAAGTGGCAACGGTGTAAGAAATTTAAAGGTACTTATCAAGGTTCTATAATATATATATGTATATATATATGTATATATATATATATAATATGTCCTTATACTCTTGACAATTCTGGTATGAGTTCCAACACCACATGCTGTTTATAGCTTTATATTTCCCAATCTCTTTTTCTCTAGGAAAATGTTGATACGAATATTAACAAGAATTACTCTGTTATGATAGGATTTATGTTTGCTGAGCATAATGCCTACAGGGGACCAGAAAGATAGTACAGTGAACAAGATATGCCTTGTATGTGGGTGATCTAGGTTCAATCCTTGGTACCCCATATAATACTCCACATGCACCTGGAGGAATTTAGCCCTGAACATTGTTGAGTGTAGCACCAAAACAAAAACACTAAAAAAAAAAATGCTCACCACAAAAGCCACAATAATCAATGCTAAAAAGAATGTCCTTAAAAGATTCTTTGTACTCCATATTATGCTTTAATCACAATGCAATGCTTTTTTCACTTTTTATTATATTTACTTAACTACTGCCAAAGATATTTTCTTAAAATTTTATATAAATATCTCAATTTCTAAAAATAATAAACTTTTATATTTGGGTTATTATATTATATTATTATACCCAAAATATTGACTTTGGGTTTGATCAAAAGATATGCACAAGGCACAAGTATAAGCTCGATAAAACTATCAAGGAACACTGAAATATAATCACTATTTGTATAAATTAAATTATTTCTATCCACTTTTGAGGGGCATACCCAGCGATACGCAGTAGTTACTCATTGCTCAAAACTCAGGAATTACTCCTAATTGGGTACTGGGTATCAGATGGGATGCCAGGAAACAAATTCAGGTCAATCATCTACAAGGCAAGAGCCTTATCCACTGTACTAGATCCAGGGTCTACCCGTTTTTCCTACAAGTCTCATGACATAAAAATGAATATTAAAAATTGCTAAAAATAGCTTTGATTCAGGGCCCGGGGAGATAGCACAGCAATAAGGCGTTTGCCTTAGATGCAGAAGGACTGTGGTTCGAATCTTGGCATCCTATATGGTCCCCAGAGCCTGCCAGGAGCGATTTCTGAGCATAGAGCCAGGAGTAACCCCTGAGCACTGTCGGGTGTGACCCAAAAACCAAAAAAAATAAAAATAGCTTTGATTCTTGTATTTTGTTGATATTTGCATTAATAGCATCCTTTTAAATTTCTATTTATACATAATTATAAGATTTAATTTTAACATCCAATATTTTCTACCCAAGGTCAATAGAACATCTAGCTAGGAATAAAGTATCTAAATTTCATGTCAGTTCTTGTCCCAAAGCCCCTAATGTGAGAAACACAAAATAAGATAGTTACTGAACAAGATATAGGTCAAGATTGGCTTCCCCATTATTATAAACATATATAGCTACACATAAAAGATTTATATTAACAGAAATTATAGGTTTTCTAGGTTTAACCACTTTTTAAACAAATTTCCCCTTAGCCATCTCTGATGAGCACAAAATTGAGATGAAGGCCTCAATGGCTCCAATCTAATGCATTTTTTTAAATCAAACCTCATCGGGGAGTCATGTCATTGTTAAGCTCAGATGATTATCTAAAATGCCACAGACTGGGTGAGCAAACTATAGGTACTATTTCTCATAGATTTGGATGTTAAGAAGTTCAAAATTGGATAACAGATTTTGTGAAGGCCTGGTCTAAGCAAATATTATGACTTTATTTTTGTAAACAGCTGCATAGTATTCTATTGTGTGGATATACCAGAGGTATTTTTTATCAGCATATCTGAAACACTTGGGTTGTTCCCAGATTCTGGATATTTTAAAAATGCTATAATTAACATATTATGCAGATACTTTTTCTGCACTGTTTATGGCTCCCTAGGGTATAGTCCCAGGAGCATTATTATTAGCTCATACAGGAGCTCAAATTCTAGGTTGTCTGTTTTTTTTTTGAGGAATGTCCCTATTGCTTTTCAAAAAGGCTGGACCAATAAACATTCCAACCAGTAGTGATATTTCTTTTCTGCATCAGTTCCAGCTGGTTGTTTTTGTTCTTTGTGATGTGTGCTGTTTCTATGGTCTGAGGAAATATCCCATTCTTGGTCTGATTTGTATCTCCCTAATGATGAATGATGCAGAGCATTTTTCATGTATCTTTTGGCCTTCTGTGTTTCTTCTTTGAGGAAGTTTCTGTTCATCCTTTCTTCTCATTTTTTGATGGAGTTAGATGTTTTTTCCTTGCTAAATTCTACCTGTGTCTAATATATCTCATATATTGACTGTTATCTGATTGATACTGGGTGAATAGTTGCTCCCAATTTATGGGTAGTCTTTGTATATGGTCAGTTTTCTTTAAGATGTAGAAGTTTCTTAGCTTAATGTAGTCCCATTTGTTATCTTTACTTCCACTTGCTTAATCAGTGATAGTTCATCCTTGAAGATGCCTTTAGCATCAATGTCATGAAGAATTCTGCCTACAGTTTCTTCATTATACCTTATGGTTTCAGGTCTAATATCAAAGTCTTTCCCAGTTTCCTCTTGGATTTTGGAGACCAGCTCTGGCCAGGTATAGGGTTTGGGAAGGCCCCATACCGGAGCCTATCTCCCTAGTCTGGGGAGTGCTGGGAGGCTTGGCAGACCCACAGCCGTCCTTCTCTTGCTCCCCTGACTCCAGGCCTTTCCTGAGTGCCAGCTCAGATGACCATAAGTGGGCTCAGGTGGATTCTTAGTGGGCCTCAGGCTTCTCCTCTCCCACCACACTCCAGGGGGGAGATGCATCGGGAGGAGGGCGGGCAGACATCTGGCTTCCAGTTTTCTCTTGGATTTTGGAGACCAGCTCTGGCCAGGTATTGGGTTTGGAGAGGCCCCATACCGGAGCCTATCTCCCTAGTCTGGGGAGAGCTGGGAGGCTTGGCAGGCCCCCAGTCGTCCTTGTCTTTTTTCCCCTGACTCCAGGCCTTTCCTGAATGCCAGCTCAGATGGCCAGAATTGGGTTCAGGTGGACTCTTAGTGGGCCCCAGGCTTCCCCTCTCCCTCCGTACTCCAGTGGGGGGAGGTGCATTGGGAGGAGGGCGGGCAGACATCTGGCTTCCAGTTTCCTCTTGAATTCAGGAGACCAGCTCTTGCCAGGTATGGGGCTTTGGGTGGCCCCATACCGCAGCCCTTCTTCCTGGTCTGGGGAGTGCTGATAGGCTTGGCAGGCCACCAGTCGTCCTTATCATTTTCACCTGACTCCAGGCCATCCCTGGGCGCCAGTCTTTCCACCTACCTCTTGAGTAATGAATGCAGTTAGAGAAATAACACTGAATACTATCATAGCAATGTGAATGAATGAGGAAACAAGAAAGTCTGTCTCGAGTACAGGTGGGGTGGGGAAGAGGGAGATCTGGGAAATTGTTGGTGGGAATTCTGCACTGAAGGGGGGTGTTCTTTACATGACTGTACCATACAACTACAATTATATTTGTAACCATGGTGTTTAAATAAAGATAATTAATAAAAATATATCAATGTCTTTCATTCATTTTCATTTTGCTTTCTTAGCATAACATTAAAAAGGTCCACTTTCATTTTTAGCATGTAAATATAAAGTTTTCCCAACACTTTTGATCATATACCTGAGAATTCAAATCGGAATATTCAAGTTATAGCGTTGGCCTATTCCACAGGTCTCTATTTTGCTCCTACGGCAGAGAGAAAAGACTCTAATGTCTCTTCCTCTCATCAGGAACTAACCTGATCATAGAGGGATTGCTGCCCTCAATACCATATCAAAACACATTTACCTCTAAAATTGGCACCTTCAAATACCATCATATTGGGTATTAGAGTATTAATATATGAAATTGAAAGGTGAGGGATATAAGCATTCAATCCATCACACCTATTTCAGTGAGTCATTGCCTTTGATTTAAAAAAATCCTAACAGGAGATAAACTTGAATATAGCACTTTCTATTTAAACTAGATCATAAATTTGAGGCCAACACTCCTCTTTTTATTTGAGTCTTTGGTTGAGTAAAACATAAACAATGATATCTTTAAATAAGTAGGTAGAAATTTGATTTTATACATTTTCGAAGGACACCTAATTTTGTATTAATAAATCTAATATTTTATATCATCATAAATTTGGCTTGTATAAAAGCCAAAATTAATTTCAACCATTTATTCTGAATCTCAGATCAATGTACATAATAAAAATATCAACAGCAATAATGAAGAAAAATATAAAAAAATAAAGGATTTATATCATGGCATTATTACAGATAATTAATGCATTCAAACCTTTAAAATTCTATTTTATAATTAATTATGGTGTGGTAAAACTTAACAGTTAAAATAACTTGCCATATGCTGTTATATGTGTCCATTTTGTTTGAAAGAGAGATATGGTTGTCCTTTCATATGTTTTATTCTCAACCATCTGTGAAAAATAATCCTGTAGCAAACACAGATCAGCAGTTCTTCAATTTGATGGTATAAAGCTCTAATATACTTGCAATCTTAAATACAACTATGTTCAACTGATATTATATTTATTTCACAGAAGGGAATCAAAATTCCAGAATATCTGCATGTGAGTTTGGCATCGATCTTGAGAAAAGGTGTTTTTAGTGAATTCATTAAGCTTTCAAGAAAAGTAAAACAAACCAAGTTCACTGAAAAAAATCAGACTGACAGCTAGCAAATTTATTCCTTTGTATTATATGTGCTATTAAAATATTTGTATTTATTTGACATTTATTTTGCAAATAGAAAACTAATGTATTGCTTATTCTATGCATATCCTAACCAAAAATAATAGAAACCTAAATTTATCATGCTTAATTTACAAAGTATAAAAGAATTTTAGAAGTACTTGAGAGCATATATATTTTGCTAATTTGTATCCTGTTTGGGGGTTACACAAACCTGTGTTTAGTGTTTTCTCCTAATTCTGGGCTCAAAAAGTAATCCTGGCAGGCTCAGGGGACCAAATGGGAAAATGGAAGTGCAACATGAGTTGGATGCATGCAAAAGCAAGACTTCTGTCTTCTAAGTTACATATAACTCTCCAGTCCCTCATTTGTGTCATGTGGCAGAATATAGTTGACCAATAGACGTTCCCATTTCTACTTATCAGTATATCCCATAACAATATTTTTTCATGCTTCCTAATAGAGCTTGCCTCTCCCTTGGTTCTTCTACCCCCATCTTTACTTCCTTGGCTTCAAGATCTCTACTACAAATGCCTATCAGTTGATAATTATTTTAAAGCATGCTCTATGACTCTATCTTTACTCCAGAAAGTAGATTAGCTGGTTAATATTTTTAATAATAAAAATTTATCATAATTTTTCATGTAGGTTAATAATTTTTTCACTCAGAACTTTGTAAATGTTTCTCTTTTGAAACCAAATAACTGTTGAGGAGTCTACTGTTTAGAATCACTGCTTTTTGTGGTTAATTTTTATTTCTCTAGAGGTTTTTTAATTTTTCATTCCTTTTTTTAATTTTCATTTCTTAAGATATTCCATTATCAGTGGCTCAGTAAAATGGAGAACAGGTAGCTGTTTTTCTGTTTGTTTTTGTTTTGGGGCCACAGCCAGAGGTGCTCAGAGCTTATTCCTTGCTTTGCCCTTAAGGATCACAATTGGTGGGCTAAGGGGACCATACAAGGTGTAGTTGATCATCACAGGAAAAGCTTGCGCTATTGGTGTTTTCTTTGAAGCCTATTCCATGCACGTTGTTATCGTCATAATCTCTTAGATTTTTCTGTAGTTTCTCCCTTGCTGAGAGGACCACCCTTCTCTGGGTGGGACCTCGGATTCTGCCCGTAGGCTGTGCCTCAAGTCATCTTTTCCAAAACGCAAAAAAAGGGTGTGATCATCATACTCCTAGGCTATCTCAGGGCTGGGAAATTTATTCCCAAATCTCTTTCTGTGAAAGAGGAGACCTGACTTCCAAATTTTATTATTGTTTCCCATATCAAATCCTCGTTTCCACCCCCACCCACTTATTTGCCTGGGAAATAATCTAAAATTTTAATTTCTCTGTGTTATTTATATTTATAATTTTTATTTATATTATTTATTTATTTATATTTTTACCAAAGTTAACATTTTAAGTAACTCTAACTGAAAAATTAGTTTCAATAACCAATACTTAAAATTATCAAATCATAATATAGTTCTCCATCTATATACTTTCCTTCCAGAAAATTTGTGGGTTTGTATCTTACTTTGCATTTTCTCATACAAAAAATACAAGGTATTTAGTTTATCTTTGTTATATTCCAATTATTTATCTTTCTGTAAAACAATTGTTTTTTTAAATACCCTATATTTCTGGCACTGTTTAATCACTCAATTCTCTTACCTTGCACTTTTAGATGTTAGATTTTCCTTTTGAGACTTAACCAGTGAGTTTTAATTTGATCACATTTTCTATTTCTAGAATTACTGATTTTGAAATAAAGTTCTTATTCTTTTAGTCATTCTGTTCCTCGTTATTCATGAAGTCTTCTTTCATGTAACCAAACCTATGTCAGTAATGCCTCTTATAAACTTAAGTTCATTTCAGTGTAAGTCTTGATTAGAAATAGATTATTTTTCTCTGGTGACGTATCTTTTCCTAGTGTGATTCGTAATTTTTAAATTTTTTTATTGAATTGTCATTGACATAATATCTAAAATGTTATGAATTAGCCTCACAATTCTATTTGTATTCAATTCATGACTCCTACAACCCCATCATCCCATCAAAATTAGATCCCTGTTCTCATTCCTTCTTCATTCGTCTTCTCATTCCTTCCTCAACTTTCCCCAGGTCTTTGATAACTACTCTAGTTTTAATGAATCTAGAAGTTACATTTGGAGTTTTTGAACAGTTTACTTTGGTTGTTCATATTTAATATATATGTGAATAAATTGATTATTTTAATATTTTTTATTTAAACACCTTGGTTACAAACATGATTATTATTGGGTTTCAGTCATATAAGATGACACCCCCCCATCACCAGTGCAACATTTCCATCACCAATGTCCCAAATATCCCTCTTTCCTTCCCTGCCCCCACCTGTACTCTAGACAGACTTTCTATTTTTCTCATATATTTTCATTGTTAGGATAGTTCGCAATGTAGTTGTTTCTCTATCTAAACTCATCATACTTTGTGGTGAGGTTCATGAGGTGGGGTGTAATGTCCAGCCCTCCTCTCTTTTGTCTCTGAAAATTGTTGAGACATGTCTTTCATTTTTCTTAAAACCCATAGATGAGTGAGACCATTCTCTGTCTTTATCTTTCTCTCTGACTTATTTCACTCGGCATAATAGACTCCATGTACATCCATATATAGGAAAATTTTATGACTTCATCTCTCCTGATGGCTGCATAGTATTCCATTGTGTATATGTACCACAGTTTCTTTGGCCATTCATCTGTTGAAGGGTATCTTGGTTGTTTCCAGAGTTTTGCTATGGTAAATAGTGCTGCAATAAATATAGGTGTAAGGAAGGGGCTTTTGTATTGTCATTTGGTGTTCCTAGGATATATTCCTAGGAATGGTATAGCTGGATCATATGGGAGCTCGATTTCCAGTTTTCGGAGGAATCTCCATATAGCTCTCCAGAAAGGTTGAACTAGTAGGCATTCCCACTAGCAGTGGATAAGAGTTCCTTTCTCACCGCATCCCCACCAACACTGCTTGTTCTTATTCTTTGTGATGTGTACCAATCTCTGTGGTGTGAGGTGGTACCTCATGGTTGTTTTTATTGATTTTTAATGCCCTATCTTTATTGCCTTAGTTAATCTTTATCCATTTTATGTTACTTATTTAATCTGAGTCCTTGTTTCAGCTGCTGTAAATAATATTGCTATGAATGTAGGATTGTAATATCTCTGAAATACGATTTTCAAATTTTTCATATAGATGTCTAGAAGTTTTTTCTAGATCATATGGAATTTTTATGTTTAGTTTATTTTGATGAATTTCAAAAGCAGTCTTCAAAAAACCTTAGGGTCCACTCTAGGAATTTGCATTCAAATGAGATGATGGTTCAATATAAGAAGAAAGAATGTTGGCTTACTTGATCCCTGATGGTACCCAAGATTACCTGGTCACTCTGTGCTTGGAACCTTTGGCTGTACCTTTAATGCTTAGGGGAACCATATAGTAATAAGAACTGACAGGCCACCATATGCACCTTAATCACTTTGCTATTTCTTCAGCCCATCCATTTTTATAATTTTAAGTTTTTAAGTAAAATTATGACTTTCTATGATGACTACATTGATTTTCATTTTTATCAGCAGTATACCAGGATTCCTTTTAAAATCTCCACATCCTTTGAACTCCTATTCCCAATGTTTTGAAAAATGACATTCTCATCAGTTTTTTCAATGATATCTCATCGTGATATCTTATTTGTGCTTTCTTGATTTGGTTCTATTGGGGGGGGTGTCTCACCAAGTGGTGCTCAGGGATTACTCCTAATTATGTGCTCAGAAATCATTCATGGAGTCACATCACATATGGGATGGCAAGGATTAAATCTGGGTTGACCACATGCAAGGCTATTTACTTTACCCACTGTACTATCACTCTGTTCCTTGATTTATGATTTTTCATTTGAGTTTCCCTAAAAAGTAAACATTTTTTCTTCCATGTGTCTTTGAACAATCTGTAAATTTGAAGAAATGTTTGAAGAATATTTGAAGAAATAGCTATACAGTCATTGTCCATTGTTTAAACTAGGTTTCTTACTTCTTTTATTGGTGAGTTGTACGAGATCTTTATACATTTTTGGAAATTAACCCACTGCATTATGCATGATATGTAAATATCATTTATCAATAAGTATATTACCTTTACATCTTTGTGGCAGTCTTTTGCGGTGTAAAAGCTTTCTATGAAATATATTTTTATTTTCCATTTTTACTTTTATTTCTATGGCCACTAGAGTTTTGACACAAATAAATCTTTTGGAGTGTATTACCTCTCTGTGTATTCATCTCTGTAGCTTATGATCCAGAGATCAATCTGAACATTATCCGATTACTTTATCCATTATTATTTAATTTTGCATACATCATTATTTCTATTAAATTTTAATGGCTTCTAGAGTTTTTATGTGTTTTTTTCTTCCACAAATAGCAATGTATTTACTTATTTTTCAATTTCTACACCCTATATGCAGTCCTCTTGCTTAATTGCTCTATTTCTTCTTCCTTCAAGAGTGAGTTAGAGTCTCTCATATAATTTGGGGGGGTGGATGAACCCTTTTAAAACTGCAAATACTGTACCACAAAGTATCTGATAGCTCAGTATTTTTTACATTCCCTAGGTTATTTATTTCTATTTTTGTACATTAATATAAATGTTACTCAGAATATTGTTCAGTCTTATATATTTGAGATTTATTCTATCTTCTTTTTATTGTTGATTAATAGTCTCATGTTTATCATAAAAGATGATTGATATTGCTTCAGTCTTTACATATTTATATGACAATTTTGATCTAACACAAATCTATGTTTGAGAATTATATTTGTATACATGAAAATGTATTTGGTGACGCAGTGTTGGATATATGTACACCTTTGACTTGCATTTTATAAAGAATTGGTCTCTGGTAAATATTTAATGTTCACTTTTATAACTTACCATTTTTATTGTCATTAGTATCAGATATGAAAATTAGTCATTTTGCCCTTTACTCTGTATTACTCTCTTAAAATAACTTACCCCAGACTTTGACTTTGAGTTTGATTATCTTTATATCTGTTGGAAACTTTTATGTTTAGTGAAGATTTTTGGGGGGGACCATATGGGACACCAGGGGATCGAACCTTGGTTCGTCCAAGGCTAGCACAGCCAAGGCAGGCACCTTACCTCCAGCGCCACCGCCCGGCCCCTAGTGCAGATTTTTTTAATCCATACAACCATCGTGTCTTTTGTCTAAGAGTCATAGCTTTATTTAATATTGATGTGTTTGACTTCCTTCCATCTAGTTTAGCTATTAGCTTTTAGTTTTATATATCTGGGTCTATTTGCTTTTTTCTCATATATGTGTATATAGGTATATTTAAGCATCATAATTTATAAAGATGCTCATAATAAAGTTCCAGGCATACAATGCTAACACCAAACCTACCACCAGAGTTCCTTCCTCCACCATTGTTTCCTGGTGCACTCCCAATCCCCAGTTTTCCTCCTTGACAATTAACATTCTTAAATTCAGTTTTGCTCGACCATAAGAAGTATTTTTTATGTATAACAGTATGGACTAAGATCCTTTATGATGCTGATTCTATTAGCCTTATGCTTACTTTTCTAACAATGTCATTTATCATAAGCATTCTTTTTTTCTAGGTCTTAATTTCCGTTCTTCTTTTATTTGAACTATTATTGTGTTTCCTGGGTATTTTTGTGTAGAATACATCTTTATATCTACAATTATTTGATAATTAGTACTCTGGGTTTTTGTGTTGATTATTTTGTTTTGAGCACACATGCAGCTGTGCTCAAAGTGTGGTGTCAGAATTGACTCTGAGTCAGTTGTTGCAAAACAAATGACTTACTCACTGTGGTAACACTCCGTCCCCAATTCCATTTCCTTATTGTATTTTTTAAATATATCTTGGGCTGTATTCTATGTTTAATTGAATGCTGCAATGTCTTTAGTTTTTATTATGATGGCTCTTTTCTATTCTTTAATGTTACCTTCCCCTATACTGTTTTATTTATTTATTTATTTATTTATTTATTTATTTATTTTGGTTTTTGGGCCTCACCCGGTGATGCTCAGGGGTTCCTCCTGGCCATGCGCTCAGAAGTCGCTCCTGGCTTGGGGGACCATATGGGAAACCGGGGGATCGAACCGCGGTCCGTCCTAGGTTAGTGCAGGCAAGGCAGGCACCTTACCTCCAGCGCCACCACCCTGCCCCTATACTGTTTTATTTTTAATTAAATCACTATGGACTAAAAACTTACAAAGATACTTGATATTAAGATTCAGGCACTGGGGCCAGAGTGCAAAGCTGTAAGGCGTCAATCTGCCTTGCCGGCTCTAACCTAGGACAGACCGCGTTTGATTCCTTAGTGTCCCATGTGGTACCCTAAGCCAGGAGCGATTTCTGAGTGCATAGCCAGGAGTAACTTCTAAGTGTCACTGGTTGTGCCCCCCGCAAAAAAAAAAATAAATAAATAAATAAAGATTCAGGCACACAATATTCTGACACCAAAACCTTCAACAGAGCAAAGAGCCATAAAGCAATGTCCTGTTCAAAATGTAAAAGGTTATTGAAACAGAGAAGCAGACATCATGTAACTGGGACTCTAGAAGGAATCATTGAGTAATTTTCTAGAACAGAGAAGAAAGTCATAAAACCTATAGATTCAATAGATTAATTAGACAAAATGATTTGTTAATATAGATAAACTTCTGTTAATGGCTAATAGTCATAAACATGAGCTCTTTTGTGTTCAATAATAGTAGTCACAATAAGTCACTCTGACAAGTCTTCAGTTTTGTCTTCAAGTGATCGATTCAGTGTAGGGCTGGAATATTAGAACAAGATCTTATCCCAAGAGATAGATATCTTGTCACTGTGGAAGCAAAATATGTTTTATAGGAACTAAAAAACTTAGATACTATAATGTTTTGTGGTCTTCCAAAAGCCATAGAATAAATACATACATATATAGCATATCTGTAGTATTAATGTAAAAAGTAAGAAAAATAATAATTAGAAAAGAAATTCCACTTTTTCCTAAGGAAGCATGAATTCTTCTAAGGAGATGAGAAATACTGATATAAATACTTTGTGATGAGCACCCCATATGGTCCCCAAAGCTTTATAGGAATGATTTATCAGAGCAGAGCCAGGAATAACCCCTGAGCCTTGAGTAGGTCAAAAACAAACAGACACAAGAATTATTTATTATAGTTTAGGAACTCATGACAGAGTTAAAGTTGATATGACATATAAAATTAATACTCTAATCAAAGTAAACCCAAACAGAATAACAGCAAGACACATTCTAAGTAAACTTTCCTTCTAATATATTCTCACCTCTTCACACACAGTATCCATTTCTATGTATTAAACCCTACCACTTCAAAATATAGTTCAGATGCTAACTTTTCCAAGAAAATTTTTTCAAGCTCTGCTCTCAGATGACATTTCTCTTTATTTTAGAGCAAATAAGCATTTCATTTTTGTGTCTTAGTAAAAAATTTCCTTTGTTTGGGGGGGGCAAACTCATCTATGCTCAAGGCTTCCTACACTATACTTTGGGACCACTACTAGGAATAGTCATGGGGCGAATTTAAATGCTAAGGATATAACCCAGGTTGGCTGCCCACAAGACAAATGTTTATCCACTGCACCATTACACCAAACCCAATTTATATATATATAATTTGAAATGAGCTTCATTTTTATCTTGATGTCCATGTGTACATGTTTTATCTGTTGTACCTTCCAGCATTTCACACAATAAAATTTCTGTGTGCATACATTCCTATAAACCTCAAAAACCTCACTAACTCCAGGTGTGTGAATTGTGAATATTATTCAGACTGGAAGTAGTATTTGCAATTCAATGTAAACTCTTCAGAAAATAGCTTTTTATCAGACAAGGATTTTCTGAATCATTAACACACAGCAGCCATACTAGGGCTAGGGATTAATTTTAATAATACTTCTATTATAAAATTCAAAGTCTATTTTAACCAAAACTTATGTTGGCTAAACAAGTTAACTGTTGATGATCATGATGACCATAGCTGAATGTTAGGGCGGTTTTCTTGGAAAGATGGGCTACTCTAAATGTGATGTCAAGACGTGAAATATGGAAATCCCTGGATTATTGTTAGAAATCTCCTAAACTGCAGAATATCCAAGAACCTTCCAGGTGTACTGTATCATATTTTTAGTTTAATAAATAAACACAAAGAGAGATAAATGATCTGGTTTAAGTGCTTAAAGGAAATTTTGTTAAAAAATTAGTGCCCATTTATTTTAATTGGGCATGTATATCCAACTCTATTTCATGTTTATGTTTATTAAATGAGCATACTATAAAAGCTAGTTCAGTACATTGAGTAGAACTTATAGCTAGGAAGTGAATTAATTAATTGTATATGGCAAAAAGTAAAATAAAAAAATAGCATATCGAATTACTGATTCTTACATTTTGCTCTAAGACTCTAAAAAGCATGAAGGGGGAAATGCTAAGAAGTGGGATCACCAACTATATAGTTGTTAAATTTCTCTTGTCATGCAAAGAATGAAAAACACTAAATATCAACATGACAGGGTTAGAAAAATGAGGTGGTTTCCCAAGTGGGGAACATGAAATCCAAATTGTTTGATTCATGTCTTCAAGGGAAAGAGGAGCTACTCTCTAACCTCTTAGGATAGAGCCAGAAGACCCCTGAGAAGGTAAAAATATGGTCTCCCCGCCATGCTGACACCCTTAATTATGGCTTTTGAGTTTTTGATGTTCTGACATATAAATAGCTAAAAATTTGCTTTTTCATTTTGTGCACTTGCAAGTTGGAAATGTCATCAAGTTTCATCAAGATTGAAATGGGGTCCAATTTGCTAAAAATGCCTCATGCATAAGGAAGTTTCATGCTCTCTTCCACATGGGAGTCAGCCTGCACAATACATTATGCACCTCGTGCTGGAAAGATCTCGACATGCCACTCAAATACTGAAATGAAGGAGCAGTCATGTTTCAGGGTCTTTGCACTTTCAGAGAAAAAGGTCCCCTTAGCCTTCAAAGATTCAATTCCCAAATAAAATGATTCAGTGTCCTCACTATAAAAATACTGATATATAAACTGTGAAAACTATATCTTCTCCCTATTCATTATTTCTGAGCACAGACAGTTACTCTGCCATAATGCACCCCTGAACAAAGAAAGGCAGGCTGATGGCAAAACAAAACAAAACAATTATATTAATATTTTTTAAACATAAAAATAACAACTAATTTCCAAAACCAAAAAGTAAATAGTCCCTAAAAACGAGTATTCTATAATTTTTCCATAGCTTTTTAATTGGGATTAGAGTTCCTTTAGTTCTATTAAGAAATTTTTCCTCAAATAGGATTCTATACTTCAAGAGTTTACTTTAAAAAGTAGTTGAATTATTGACTAGATAAATGTGCTTTTATTTTTTGTATCCATTTTTCATATTTTTCTTACCTGTTTGTCTTACCTTGAATCTATACATATTGGCTGTGTATAAAACACTTGAGTGGTTTAGGCTACAATGGACCTACATAAGAAGGGGTCCCTGATGCCCAGAAACTCACACCACAGAAAGTCAAATTATAAATTTGCCTGGCTGCCTTCCAGTGGAGCTCACATTTGAAAACCAGGATCCTACAAAACTTGGAAGCTTAGATTTTCCACCTTACTGACAAATAAAAAAACATACAATGCTTATGCATCAGTATTAATGGTCTATCATAAAAGTACAATTCCTGGAAATCACTGCATATTAAAATTCCATGACAGTTTTGCATTCCTTAAATTTTTTATTTTTTAAATTAAAAGTATATATATTTATGTGTATTTTTAAAACAAGGTAGTTTTTATTGGACAAATTTTACTCAGACGTGAGAGGAGAGAAATAAGAATACGTGTTCAGGGGATAACACAGGCTTGAGAGGGCAAGCCTATTTATATGGATTTTTTTTTGGGGGGGGTTGGGTCACACCCGGCAGTGCTCAGGGGTTACTCCTGGCTCCATTCTCAGAAATTGCTCCTGGCAGGCACGGGGGACCATATGGGGCACCGGGATTCGAACCTTTTGCATGAAAGGTAAATGCCTTACCTCCATGCTATCTCCTGAGCCCCTATATGTATTTTTTAAGTTCCCTGATACATAGTATGATTGGCACTTTTTGAAGGGTTCATGTGCTTATAGCTCTTCTTGACTTCTCAGAATTATCTCTCCATATTAAAATCTACAGATCTAGGTGATAATTATTTTACACTATATTTTACCCAGTTCTTTGCTTCTATCAGTGTCATTAAAAACTTTCATAAGCAGGGGGCAGAGCAGTGGCACAAGCACTAAGGTGTCTGCCTTGCCCACGCTAGCTTAGGACAGACCACGGTTGGATCTCCTGGTGTCCCACATGATCCCCCAAGCCAAGAGCTATTTCTGATAGCATAGCCCCGAGTAACCCCTGAGCGTCACCGGGTATGGCCAAAAAACAATCACACACACACACACACACACACACACACACACACAACTTTCATAGCCAGCACTGATTACTTATTGCAATTGGATACTATGTAAAACATTTATACACTAATTAAAACAGCTCTGTAAGCAGGAACTATTAGCCCCACTGTAACAAGCGACAAATGAGGTTTAGAGCAGCTAAATAACTAGTTACTGGAATCACAACCAAGAAAAACAGACATGCTCCTGATTACTAGAATATATTATCTACTCACAGTTGGCTTTAAAACCTGTAAGAAAGTTATCAGTTTATATTCAAGAGAAGCCAATATTCTCAGCTTAACTCCATATAGTTAAAAAAATAGCAGAAAAATCAATACAAGGTTTTCAGACTCTGAGACCATTGGATTTTCTATTGTGCCCAGTTGCTTAAATTAT
The DNA here is from genome assembly GCA_004027635.1 of Crocidura indochinensis. Taxonomy (NCBI): domain Eukaryota; kingdom Metazoa; phylum Chordata; class Mammalia; order Eulipotyphla; family Soricidae; genus Crocidura; species Crocidura indochinensis. The sequence goes on from PVKC010003428.1 coordinate 20,237, forward strand.
TTCCACTTCTATATTTCTAGAAATTTATGATAGAAAAAAAAGAAGTTTAAATGAATCAACAGAACAGGATAAAACTTGGGTTCTCTATTTTTATGCAAATAGTCTCGGTCTGAAGGTCAAGACATAAAGATTCAATGACCTTAATTGTAAAAGAATTAGAAATTCCATTAGTAACTATCACAATTTAATAATGTTCATTTTTATAAGAATGTATGATAGCTACAGGAAATTATAGCAACCTCTTAATTTCTAAGACTATTTTTTTCAAGTGCATTTTCCTAGTTAAGATTAGATGCCCTTGTTCAGCTGCCAATAACAAAGAGGTTGAGTAAGAACTTTCGCCATTAAGAAATTCCCTATCTTCAAAGCAGTCTACAATACGACTGGGCTAGACTGTGCAGTAGTAAGTGTCCTGTTCCATGGGGAATTCAAGTGGAAACCAGATGATAGCATGCGAACTATAAAACAGAAGATACTCACAATCTTTAGGAGGTAGACTTTGAGAATGTCATAAAAGCCAAGGGCATTTACTCTACAAAAATTAATAAATCTGCAAATTCACATAGATGAGGACAAAAAAAAGTTTGATGTCATATTGGTCTGACAGAAATTAATTTATCGTAAGTTGATGTCCACAAATTTAAGGATAGAAAATATGCAAAATTGGAACCTTTTCTACCGGTTTCATCTTTTCCTCCTTCCTCATTCTGGTTGCAAACCCATAGAAACCTGATTTTGCAACCTCATATTTTGTTTGAGCAACATGGTAATTCATTTCATTTCATTAATTTAAATTTTAAAAATCTCAGATAAAATTTTCAGTGTCTTATTTCTGCTGTAACCAAAACAGTGGGTGGCTCTGGTGAGCAAGGACTTTTATTTCTGAAAGGTATAATTTGCTTAAGTTGAGTAGTGACCACAAGTCATAACTTTAGATGAAGCAATGGCTGTTTGCTATATAGTCTAAACCACTCACTGTTATGCTGCTTCATTCATGCTTGCTTTATTCCTTCATAATTCCTATTTCACTACAAATTCAAGTTTGCAATTCTTAAAATAATCCTTAAAATAGAAGAGTCGGTTTTGGTTGATAATTTTCCAAATTGTCAACAACAGTATTTCTCAATGTTTTCCCAACTATAGTCCCCTTCCAGCCTTGTTTATTTCCTGTGCACCCCTAGTATATAGTTCCCGAGTCTCATGTTGTGGCTTTTACATGATTTTCACCTGTGACTCCCTGGAATGTCCTGGTTGAGAATTAAGAAACTCTCCACCATGTGTTTAATTACAGTCAATTTAATAAAGAGATGGTAATACATAAAAAGGGGAAAATTAAGCTAGGACTAAATCACATATCAAAGCAGGAAAATCTATACCTTTTACAACAGAGAGAAAGAACAAAATAAGCTATTAAATTTCATACTATTGGCCCTTTTCCCCCTGAAGACTACAAAGAGAGATACAATTACAATGCATTTAGATACCAGGAACAAGAATCAGTTCATTGTACCAGACACTGAATTCCAAGCTGATGGAGCTTAAACTTGGAGTGATTTATTGGGTTCTCCTTCTTTTACCAAACTCATTCTCTAGAACAGAAACTCCAGTTCAAGGGAAAAAAATTGATGCAGAGAAAGAGATGAAATGAAGATGATCTTTTAGTAGTCTTCCTACTAATTACTAAATAGGTATCCCAGAGAATTCTCTGGCTACCTAGAAAAATAAATGCAGACGATCCTCAAATTTCATAGAATCTGCACTTAAGTTTATTTTTGTACAGTGGCAATACAGTGTTTGGATATCAAATTCAAGTGTTTTTACATCAACTGAAGAACATTTTCTGCAGCTTCATAATAATTTAGTTATGTCATCTGAATACAGTGTATGACCATTGATTTAAAGTTAATTGGTCCAGTCTGTTATTACTAAGAATAGAGAAGGGAGGAAAAAGATTAAATGCTGGAATCGAGAAGACAACAGTACAGAGTTCTGAGGTATATGCTTTGTATGTGTGGGTACTTGATCTGTTTTAGATGCCCCCTCCTCTCCATTACCTCTGGTATATGGTACTCCTGGAAGTCCCCAAACATCGTAGAGCTGAGAACACTTCCATCTTTAGTCTCCAGCATTAAATAAACTATTTGGGCTACTTGGTCAAGTGTCACTAGCAGAATAAAATGAGGTGACTATTAAAAATGCTGGCAAATATAATCTACCCTCAATTATTAATATATGAGTATGCTTTATGAGTAATTCTTGCTATATCACATTTAGTACACATCTCACAAAGTTCTAAGCTTTTTCGATGCAACAATACTGAAAAATCAAATGACACATACTTACTTCATCTAACTCCATTTTTAAATAGCTTTATATCTTTTTCCATTAAAACGCTCCTAATATTTTCCCAAGTAAACTGATCAGTGTGCTTTAAAAAAGTATAACTACTTAAACATTTGTTTACTTCTTTCATCCTTTCACTTGTTATTGTAAGCTTAAAGCTTGCAGTATTAGTCCAATCTTATTTATAATAACGTTGGTTAGCACTGCTCATTTATCTATTTAAGAAAGGCAATTTGGAGAAGGGGTAGCTACAGTGATGGCAATTTGTCATTAATAGAAGTTCTAATTAAATAGCCTCATCTACACAATACAGAGCCATCTTAGACATTTTCCCTATCTAAGACTAAAAATCTTCTAAACCATAATAATCCACCAGATCAAAAATTCAGCTGCTTATGAAAGTGAGAAAATAGTGATTTACATGTTACACTTCAAAAGCTTCATCAAAACTGTAATAGTTTTGTTGGATAAACAATGTAAATCTTGCGATTAATAAGAATTTCTAAATATGAACAATTGTACCCTGAGGAGAATATTATCTAACAAGGAACTAATAAATTATGTTATGCAAATAATCTGCATATTAAATGTGTGTAATATAGATCACAAATTAAATATTTAAATGTGAAAACAATACACAGGTTAATGTGAAGGGTATCTTCCCCACCTCTCAATTTCAGTTAAATCTTAGCTATGAAATGAGAGGTGTCATAGTACATGTCCTGGGCTTTGAGACAAGTGGGCAGAATCAACTGATATGTGTCTCAGACCCAGGTCACACAAAGCAGGAGAACAGAATTATCTTTAATGAGTTGTGTTTGGTATAGAAACTTGGGAACAAACTCAGTGAAATCATCATGGAATCGGTTCTCTAAATTTCTAAAATACATCTTTGTAGATTTTTTTAAGGATTTTTATACTTTTAAGCAATTTGTCTTGAAAATTGGAATAAAACAATATTTCAAATGTTCAAGTGATGTTCTAAAGACTATAATTTGGAGCCAGTTGATAATATTACCAAGACTAAATTCATAAAAATGTTTGTACAAGGTTTGTATTCTCTAGCTGATTTGTAAGTGACTAAAATATTGTCAGAAAGCCTAATAGGCTATCCAGAAAGACATACCAAAGTGGAGGTGAAGAAAAAGGCAGGTTTTTTTTTCATTGTTTCAGATAATTATTCCAAAAAATTAGGTGTGTACAGGAGATATACAAGTGCAGAGAATTTATACATGGGATGGTGGGGACTACAAATTCATTCTGAGATGTTGGATGTGAAAAAATAATAAACGCTAACCAGGCCAAGGCAAGTCAATGTTTTCCAGGCAAAGGCAGGTAAATATTTTCCAACAAAGAGAGCTATACAAGCAGAACTTGAAGGGACGAGACTTATTTGCAGAAATATAACTAAGAGTTAAAATTGTTTTCAAAATAACACCATGGAAGAAATCAATGGAAAAATTGACTCCTTTTGTCAGATTAGGAATGTTATATTTCAATCTGAAGTTAATAAAGAACAATACTGAAAAGGGTATGAATAATATTTGCAGCACGTATCATTGTCAAATAATCAGGATCTTGAATATTTAAATAGCGATTACAAACAAATGACAGCCCAATTGAAAAGGAAACAAAAAATATAAGTAGACATTTTCTAGAAAAAGGGTCTACCCTGACCATAGATGTATTCTGTTATATTTCGTTTCAGTAGCAATCATAAAACAAAGTTAAAAAATGATGAGACATTTCAAATCTATCAAATTGAAAAATATGGCAATATCAAATAGAATAAAAATATGGAGAAACCATGGGGCTGGAGAGATAGCATGGAGGTAGGGTGTTTGCCTTTCATGCAGAAGGTCATTGGTTCGAATTCCGGCGTCTCATATGGTACCCGAAGCCTGCCAGGAGTGATTTCTGAGCCTGGAGCCAGGAATAACCCCTGAGCTGTGGGTGTGACGCCCCCCCAAAAAATTAAAGAAAAATATGTGGAAACCATAACTCTCATCTACTGTTTTAAAGTAAATTATTATAATCATTCAAAACACAAATGTAGCAATGGTAAAAAAAAAAAGGTTATTACCAGTGCCCTTTCATCCAACAATTTCCCTTACTAGAATATCATAGAATTGTCTCAAATGTGTATAAAAGTATGTGTATAATAGTCATTATAGTAGTTTTATTATATTTAAAATAAATATAAATATCATTCATAAATAAAGCAAAAATGTAGTATCCACACCGAATGAAATAGTAAGTTGTTCTGAAAATAAGTCAGAGTCAAGAATTATATATATATATATATATATATATATTAAAAAATAAAAAAAAGAAAAAAGATAAGGTCTCCCAATTCTTACCACAGGCTGTGTTCTTTACACTGACTGTATAAAAAGAGGAGGTACAGTAAATACACCCGATATACACCTCAACCCAGGCCCTTTGCCTGGTCTGTATTGTTAATTGTGGGACAAAAAAAAAGAATGCTAGGGAGAAATTTCCTAAATATACTATTAAGCAATGAAAAACTAAGATGCATAAGCATATGAACATTATCATGAGAGGCATGTAAAATACTAAAATATGCAGCAAAGGAATGTATATTACTTGAAGACATACACACACACACATATATACACACAAATAAATGGTAAAATGAGACATGGGGATGATCATTACCCCTCATAAGAGAAAGGGGTTTCACTAAGTACCGGTAAAGGCAAAGCCGCTGTGAGTTTCTTCTTATAAAGGCAAATATTTCATTTTGAAAGCACTGAGTTTCGGGTATGAGTGTTCATTATCATATTCTTTGCACATTTTTATATGTTCAGAACATTTGAAATTACATGTTTTAATAAAATGAGAGCACACATAGAAATCAGTAAGAACATAGCAGGGAGAGAGAGAAAAGGGCAGAGTCAAGGGAGAGAGATCAGTTGTACCAGCAGGTCTTCCTGTTATGAAAGAAACGACAAACAGGCATACCTGTACTTTCCAAGGAAGAGAGAAGAGGCTGATTTTACCTACATTTCTACTTCAAAACTAACTTGAAACAATTGTATTACCCCCCAAAAATTGCATATGAGTAAATTTCACAAAAGAAACACAAACTTAAGACTGGAAAACCCAGGAAACTAATTCAAAAGAAATATGAAGCTCCCCACTGAGGAGGGAAAAAAAAAGGCAAATTTAACCTTCCAACCCCTTGCTCCATATTTATTATGTGGTGATAAAAATACCAAGTATGTTGTGAGGATTAATAAATTCATTTCTCACGCTTTGTAGATAAAAATGTGCTCCATAAGTATTTTATTTTAAGAACTAGGAAATGATTTGTTTATTCCAGTGTCCCATTCAGCCATCCCTTAAACCTTATCTTCCAGTTCTGGGTTCTGAGATGAATATGAGGTCTTTTAAATGATTGCTAGTAACCTTTGAGGATTATGCATTTTAAGTACTGGTTCACAATGAATATGTGACCAGATATATGTCACATAGGAGAACGTCAAAAATATAATCCCTGAGAGGTTAATGACACAAATTGTATTTGGAGTTTCAATTTACTGCAATAATTCTGAACTCTTTAGAATAAGTGACTTTAGCCTTAGTTCCTAATGTCTGTCAACACAGTGAATACTAATTTTGGGGTCAGCTAGAAATAAATTGAGGTATTTTTTTGGAAGTCAATTAAATGAATTCATAAAACTCAATGTAAATATATATTATAATTTAAGATAATTTAAGAAATATATTTGAGTAGTTTTTGTAAAGCCGATAATGGTTATATGAATTCATACACAGTCCTTTGCCTTGCTCTCTCTTGGGAAAAGATCATTTATATAAAAATGGCTGCACCACAGTCAAGGCAAAGAAGGACTCACAGACCAGAAAGGAAGTCTTTTATTTTTGGTTTTATGTTTTGTTTTGTTTTGTTTTGGAGCCACACCTGGTGATACTCAGGGGTTACTCCTGACTCTGCGCTAAGAAATTGCTCCTGGCTTTGGGGACCATACAGGATACCGGGGGATCAAACTGCATCAGTCTTAGGCTACTGCAGGCAAGGCAGATGCCTTACACCTTGTGCCACCACATGGGCCCCAAAAATGAAGTCTTGAGTCCAGCCTCAAGCTCTCCTCTTTCCTGACCTGAGTTTTATTACTCTACTTGATTTGTTTTTTTGGTTTTGGTTTTTGCTTTTTTTGGACCACACCCGGCAGCACTCAAGAGGAGTGTGCTCAGGGCTCTGTGCTCAGGATTCACCCCTAAAGGCTCAGGGGATCATATGGAATGCTGGGGATCAAACCTGGGCCTGTCTCAGGACATCTGAATGCAAGGCAAACACCCTGTCACTGTACTATCTCTCTGGCCTTATTTTTTTTACTTGAACCAAAAGTTCTGGCTATTATTTTTGTGATAACTCAAAATTCATTCATTCCACGTTTATGTGCCACATTTAGGTATACTCTTCCCAGCTATATTAAAACCAGTATTGGGGGTATCCTACAATCATTTTTATGTATCAACATTTCCCAAGTTATGTTCTAAATTGTTAATATGCAATCTTATAAAATAGCCGGGGAGGTTATAGTTTATAATTTGCCATATCTCTCATGGAAATCAAAGGGAATATTAGTGTTTTCAATTCAGAAAATGTCAGATCATATTTACAGTGCTTAATTTAGTGTTTCTTAAACTCATCAAATCATGATTATCTCACTACATCTCTAAGTATACTGGAATCAGGGACCATAGTGAAAGTTCGGCGGTAGGATGATTGCCTTGCATGTGGCTAATCCAGAACGGACCTCCATTCAATCCCCAGCGTCCCATATGGTCCCCTAAGCCAGGAGTGATTTCTGAGAGCATAACCCCTGAGCATCATCAAGTGTGTCTTCAAAACAAACAAATAATAAACTACAATGAAATCATAAATAAAGATAGCAGGGTTTGCTAAGCACTGTTCTATCCATGTATCCTGGGTCCTTATAGTTAGCCTGAGGAGCTATATGGATGGTGACAGCAAAAAAATTATAGGTCTTTGTCTCTAACATAGCCCACAATGACTCTTATTTCCTTGGATTTGTGTTCTTTTATAACTTGTTTACAATAAGCATAGCTCATTGACTTATTCCTAACAAAAATGTAATAAGGGCAGAAACTAATATAGTAGGGCAGGTAGAGCACTTACCCAGGTTGCATACCTGAACACACATTTGGTATAAAAAAACACCAAGAATGGTGATCCTTGAGTACAGAGTCAGGAGTAAACCCTGAGGATCATCATATGTGGTCCTAAAACAAACAACAATAAAAATTTGTAAGCCATAACAACCATTATCAATCAGAGATGTGATTTTTGTTTAGTTAAAAGATTATCTCTTTTGCTAACACTGATATAGCAAGCTGCCATGTGGGAGAGACCTATGTGATTAAAAAAATTGAGAGTGGTCTTCATTCAACAACTAGCAAGAAAAAGAAGCTGTGTTTCAACAACTGTAAGGAATTAAGTGAGCACTTTCTGCCATCAAGTAAATAGTAGAGCCACCAAATTGGACTTTAGTCCTGATCAACAGCTTGACTTCAGAAAGTAAGAGACCATGTAGAAGAATAGATGAACACTTGGAGAAAAAGATGAATGGAATCCTGGTCTATAAATTAGAAAACAAGAAGTCTATATGTATTTTGGTAATTGGTATGCATATATGATTAATAACATTAACTAATTTTGTGAGATGCAAGAAGTAAAATTAACTATTCTCAGATCCTGCAAAAATTCTAGTGTAATAAGGGAATCTCTATATCATCATACTCATCATAAGTTAACATTTTCTGTCAATTATCAAGGTCTAATCCTGATTATTTTATACAAGTACTACGTATTTTTTCATTTAATCTTCACATCTCTAAGACCTATCATTGTCCATATTTTTAGAATAGTAAACAGTGAGAAACAGTGATTTCCCTCATGCCTATTATTTGGAAGAGATGAGTGCTAACTCTATTTGTTTACCAGAATGTATGCTGGAATCATAATATCAAAGGCCAAATGATAAAATATGACGTGATGATTCCACAGATATAAGTTATGGTATCTTGAAAATTTCCTAATTTTATTATTGATTTCAGCCATACATAGGAAATCTTTGAGATAAAATTTGAAATATTAGTAAAATTTATTAGACAGACCATCATTCAGGAAGCAAAAATAGTAATTTAAAGAAAGCATGAGGAAATAATTAGGCATCTAATAGGTATGACTATCTCAGTCCATGGGAAGATGAGAAAGATTGGTGGTGCCAAACAATAAAGAGTTTTGTGGGACCATATTAAGAATTTTTACCTCAATAGATAGAATGCCACTTAAGTTGTTTAAAGAGGATAAGAGAGTATAATACATGGCTGCGTCAAATTTTGGGGACCATCACTCTTGATCCTAGAGTTTTAAGAATGAAGTGTCAAGAGTAACTGTCTGAGGCCATTAGATTAGTGCAGGCAAAAGATAGTGGTGGTGGAAAAAAAAAAGATGGAGGTAAGTATCAGAGGGCAGGCACAACAGGAGATATGTAGGCAACGAAAAGCAATAGGAATCAAATAAGAAAGAGGAAGTGATCAAGGATGAATGAAATAAATTTCAACAAAACACATCTTGAAATAGGTAAACTGGTTGCTGTCTGGTAGTTAGGTACATGGTTGCCAAAGCCAAAAGAGGCATTCCATAAAGGAGTCCTGTAATCAAGTTTGTGGCTTCCTTATTTATCATTTAGCACAATACAAACTAGAAGAAACTTCATATAGAGAATGCAGGGTTACAACACCCTCCCCCAAAGCACCAAAGGGCTTTTGACTGATAATTTCAATCACACATTTAGAAATCACATGGTTTTAGAAACAGTTTTAATGAATGAGTTAATGTTGTTTGCTCCAGGCATCGTTTCTCTCACAGCCTGAGTATTTCTGAGTTTCAGTGATCTCTAAAAAAATCAAAGAGATACTCCCACTCCATCCTACCCCCTAGATTGTATGCATGGACTATCACAAATACAATGCCTTCCACTGCTGGTCAAGTCCTTATATCATACTTAAAATACACTTCTATATCTAGTTGGAAGAATATTACTAAGTATTATTGAAAGAAGAGCCAAAAATGCAAGCTATAAATTTAAAAAAATACATAGAGATATTTTTTCCATTTGAAAGATAATTATGGGGACTGGAGAGATAACATGAAGGTAAGCATTTGCCTTGCATGCAGAAGGATGGTGGTTCAAATCCCGGCATCCCATATGGTCCCCTGAGCCTGCCAGGAGCAATTTCTGAGCGTAGAGCCAGGAGTAACCTCTGAGCGCTGCTGGGTGTGACCCCGAAAAAGAAAAAAGAAAGAAGATAATTATGACACAAGATCTAATATATAACAGGGTAACTCGCTGTGTCCAAACAACAAAGCCATCTTTCAAGTCACTCAGAAAGATCTAAATGACAAGCCATTGTCAATTCAAGGAATCTCAATTCTCTAGACTTAAAAACAAAAAAAGATAATATCTCCAATGCCTTGGGTTTAACATGAACTTCAGTTTTCTTATCTATGTAGTGGATACCCATAAAGTTATGAAAATCAAGTGAAGCCATAGGAATGAAGAGTCAGACATATAGTACAGAAGGTAAGGTGTTTGCTTTTCATGTGCCCAACTCAGATATCAACCCTGGCACTTACATATTCCCCAAGTACTATCAGAAGTGATCCATCAGAATTGCAGAGCTAGGAATAATCCCTGAGCATTTTTGTGTATTGTCCCAAAACACATAAAAGTATAGTAACAACAGAAAAGTAAGTAAAGAAATATCTGTCACATTGACTGAAAGAGTATGTTCTTTATAAGTGTTCACTATGATTTTGCATCTCTGGTGATACTCAAAGAAAAAAGTGAGACTGTCAAAGGTAGATCAAAAGTAACTATTCACTATAAAAGCTTTATCACAGAGGTTACTCTTAGAGCTATAGAATAAACCAAGGTTTGTAATGAGAATGGGTAAGTAAAGATGCTTGTCTCTAATCTGAAGGTACTTTTGATACACCTATTCCAGGAGGATCCAGCGAACATCTAACTACAAATCAGCCCTGATCTACATACAGTAGAAAATATAGAAATTTTCACTTAATAATTTAATAAAATAAGAGTAAGAGACATAGGATAGGAATTTAAGTGGTCGCCTTGCACGTGGTTGACCTTGGTTCCATCTCCAGCATTCCATATGGCCCTTTGAGCTCTAAACCTTATACACAGTCAGTAGTAAATTGTGGGCACTAGTTGGTATGATCCCCAAAAATAAGTATTAAAACAGGGGCTGGATTGAGCACACAGGGATAGAAAATTTACGTTTTAGGTAGCCAACCCTGATCTGATCCCAGGCACCAGATTTGTTCTTGAGTAGAATAAATGAGTAATCTCTGGGAAGCACAGGTGTGACACAAAACCAAGGAAACAAGCAAAACTTAATACAACAAAGCACTAGCATTGTCTATCTCAAACTCCCTTCCACAAATGGAAGGAATAATATTTATATAAAATTAATTCGAGCAATATCCCAGCTTGGGGACAGAGTCCTAAGGTAGCATATAGAACAGCTGTTGCTTGTTGTACAGAATTTGGGCTACAGCTGAGACTATTACCCACTCCATGCTCGAGTCATTTGCTCCCTGTGATGCCCTAGGGGAACCAGGGATTGACCCATTTGTCACTGCATGCCAGGCAAGAATAGAAGTTCTAAAACAAAACATAATATAATAAAATGATCAATTAGATAGAGGTCATAATAATAGTAGAGAACTTTTAATTACTAAGGAAATAATAGAAACAGTTTTATAAAACAAAGAGAATGAAAGCTGGGTCAAAAAGTAATCAAATGGGTATAGAAACTATTCCTGTTGGGAGAAAACCAATTCCAAAGATTGGAATAAGCAAAATATAGTTGAATGGGCTATAATATGCTCAGAAAAATGTATATGAACTTTTAAGAAAAATAATCTTTGAAATAGCATCTAATTCCATTTTTATTTCAGTGCTTAATTTCATAACACTTCTAACTTTATATATGAGCTCACTGAATCTAAGAAGTTTCTTAGCAAACCAGAATCAACCAATAGATTAGAGACCCAGGCCTAGAGTTTACATCCTCTCTTTTTTATTTCTACAGTGAAATGCTCCATCCCTAAGCTTCTGCTTACTTTCTTATTTTTGACATAAACTTGGATATTATGGCTTAAGTTCAATGAAAAGTGAACAACTCCAACCTTTTGCAATTCTTTCATGAACTAGAGGAAAGAAGTCAGAAGTCTAAGACTATTGGTAACTGGAATTAAGAGGTAGTCTCTCCTATATTATTAAGGGAACATTATACTCCCTATAATCTGAGGTGTGCATCATCACAGCTATCTTTAAGCAAATTCGATTTTCAAAATATAAAGTTTGAAGTGACAGAGGCTGCTCTGGCATCTATTATGTTGCATCTCTGAATCTTTGGTTTCTAGTGACATCATCACATATTTGCATGCAGTTCCTAGTTCATGTTTCCAGACCCTTGTACCCCACAACATTCTTGTGGATCTTGCTGAATTGGCTGCGCATATCTGTCAGCACTCTTCAAAATTATAAGTGCTTACTTTCAAGATATTTTATCAACACGTTTGAAAGGTAGTTGCTCAAGGTGACTGCGAGTAGGATTTTGTAAAACCGGCAAATGACAGGAGTCAATCCTTATCAATAAAGTTCTACTTTAAATGATCAATCTGCCATAAAGATTGACAAAAATTGCTCTGACTTCAGTTGGTAATGTGCCCTGGTACTCACTCACTAGACAGCCCTTGAAAACCAAGTAAATCCCAACTTAAAATCACTGTGGTCTTGTTTTAATTGAAAGTTCTATGGCTGAGCTGAGCGGGATGCAGGGAAATACAAATGCATTAGTGTGAAAAGCGGCTGTGACCTAAGCCTGAGGGCTTCACACACACAATCATTTAGGATCCTCATCTCCCAAGTGCCTCAAAATGGTTGGAAATTATGCAGGCTAGGCCATGTTGTAGCCTAATCAAAAATAGACTTGTACATTTTTCCCCCTGAGGTCACATGTTAGGTCACTCAGCACAAGGAACAATACGAAAAGCCATCCAAAGTGTCGATTCACCCCATTTGTATGGGGTCTATGATGGATGGATGAGCAGAGATTAAACGAGACCCCTTTCTCAGAGGCTAACATAAGTTACAGTTCCACTTACATGTCAAGCCTAAGTATAATATTAACATATACATTGATCCTGCATTTTCAGAAGGAGGGGAAAAAAGATTTCTAATAATATGCTACTGCATACAAAATTTATCTAAGTAAATAATTATTTTTAAACCTAAGATTTAGGCAGCTTTAGCATTCCACATTATGCTAATGTTTGACAATTACTAAGTGTGGGTATCAGTCAGTGAATTTTTTTAAGTTTAATTTAAAGCAATTTGACATGGAAAGGTTATTACTTTAGTTGCCAATAAAAGCTGTACTTTTAACATAAGTGTACAGTAGGCCCTAGGGTATGTGACTATTATCTTTTCTGCAATTATGTGGTGTTCTACATAAATGTTAAAAAAAAACTTAGAAATATCAAAAGTACTAACTTAGATACAATATGAAAGTTGAATAGAAAAAGAACTGAAAATGTGATTATTTTAGACACAACATGGGTTGAGGTTTCCTCCTAGAGGTTATATTGGGAACAGCACCAGCTGGCTTTGAATAAATTAATTCAAACTATATCTTAAAAACACACACTTAGCAACCAGAATATCGATTTTATGAACATTCTGTCTTGAGATACAGTTGTTCAATTTCACAAGCTAAATGCCATTAACAGTAAGAGCAAATCTCTGAACCAATTAACCTATTTTCTGGAGTTGCTGTGCCACCAAAATAAAAAGAACATTTCTCAGATGGTATTTGCCATCCTAAGCTCTCATATGTCCCCGAGAAAAGAAAATAATTTAATTCCAGTAATTGGATAATCTAAACTTTCTCTATTCCCTTGATCTTTTAGAAAGATAAAACTTGAACAAAACAAAACAAAAATTACTATTTTGTTCTTTAAAAGACAGAAGACAGTTCTACATCAGTTCACCTCCTCTCACCTTTTTACATTTATTTCTGAGGGGTTCATATTTAACTAATGCAGGAAATTCATGGAAAAGTGGCTAGAAAAATTTAATCAATGGCTGCTGTCAATTTTTCATTATTATGGGATACTCCCTTCCTATAATAGGAAATCACTCAAGAAAAGTAAGGCCAACAAAGACAGGGACATTCACGAAGTCATCTGCTTAATAGGAACATTTAATCCATCAAAGGAAGCTCAAGTGGGTCCCCCCAGAGAAATGCATGGTTAGAGAAAGTAAAGTTCTACACTCTGACTTTGAAGATTGACCCATGAGAGTAAAAGTGGCACCTGAAAAAATATTTTTTCTTATGCAAATTATTGTTATTATTAACTGTACATTTCTTGAAAACATCCATGTCCTTAATCTTGACCTAAATACCTTCATGACATGACCATGCAACCCCCAAAATAAGACCAGGGTTCACTGCTAATCCTATGAGTATTTTTTACATGAACAAATTATGGTCTCATTGGTAGTGGAGAAGATCCTTTGAATCCAACCCTGGACTTTACATGTAAACAATATTTAACTTTATAGCAGTGAAACAGTTATCAGCACAATCTGAATTCTAACTTCTACCTAAACTATTTCATTTTAATTCCCTTGGTTTCCCTATTCTTAAACCATAGACAATTGTCTACTAGTGAAGGTGTCTAATTACCTGCTCATTGCCACTCATGCAGTTGCTACCATTAATAATTCTCATCCTCAGATTAGGGTAAGTGATACTTTCAGTGAGTATAAGTGATTAGTGTAAGCAATGTAAGTGATCTGAAGGGATCACTTATATTTTCTTATCATTACTACTTTTCTCTATAGAGTGAGAGCTATCTGTCATGCAAATGTTTACAAATTAGTGAAGACGAGAGATGCCTTCCTTTTATCCTTAATTATGGTCACTTTTCCACTATAGATACATTGATATTTTTACCTTTCTCCTATTTATTTATATAATTACAAGTTTTTGAAACTTCCACTTGTTTATTATCAGTTCATGTGACTGATGTCATAAGATAAAACACTTGCCCAGGTCCAGAATTAAGCCTTCATACCAGATTTGGTTACTTAGAAAACACACATACACACACACACACACACACACACACACACACACTCATATACACACAGTTTATAAGACTGTCATACAAGCAAGCCTTGCTGTTACTGAATGCTCATCTGAACCTTTAGAAAAGGGTCAGCCTTTCTAAGGTTGTCCCAATTCTATATTAAAAGAAATCATTATAGAGAAAAAACAGACACAACTTTCAAAAATAAAGCATATGTTTTCTATCATCACTAAGGCCCCTGAAAACTTCAGGTATGGTTTAGCTATACCTGAAGAAGAAATGATATCTTCTAAACATTTCATTTAGATGAGCCAATAAAAATCTCTTTATCTCATGTCAAAGTTGATGTGCTTCCAATAATTGGCCTGTTCCTCAATGCATTCAAGAATATAAGCCTGTACCTCTTGAATATATTGTACTCTTCTGTATGGCCAGTCTCAGTGCATGTGTTTTAAATAGGAACCCTTGAAGAAAATTTTAGTGTCCATAGTTATTCTTTTATTATTCTGATACATTTCTCTGAGTTTAGATTATTAATACCAAACATACCTTACCCAACCCTTTCTCTTTCTTCCTGTGCTTGACTGAGTGAAATAGCTCAGGTGTCAGCCCTGCTATTGAAAACATGCTTGGTTACTCCACTTAGATACCATCATGCTCCTCATGGAAGGGACCCAAAAGGTTACCAAGTTTATAGAGCTGTCTGGTTTGAAAGGTGCTTATTCTTTCATATATCCAGAGAAAAGTATTATAAGGTTGAAATCTCTAAGACAGCAGAATTATCAAATGCAAGGTACAGATTGATTTCTCTGCTTAACATACATTCATTTCTACTGGATGGTTTTCTACTATTATTTTCCAACAAATTAAATAAATTTATGTTTATTTGAAAGCAGAATTCTTACAGGAAATGGTTACCCAAGAAGTCAAGTTCCCATGATTGAATTTCGAATTGGGAAATAGGGTGAAATTAACAGACTCCCCTTACACTATTGTTCAGTGGGACTTTTTAGAGAAACAGAGCACAACAGAGATAAGGCAACAGAAGAACATCAAGCCTGTATCTGGCTCAGAAACTTAGAGGGAAAAAAGTTCATACAGTTCTCAGGGCTGGAAAGATAGTGCAGTGGTAGGGCATTTGCCTTGCATGCGGCTGACCCAGAATGGACCTCGATTCGATCCCTGGCGTCTCGTATGGTCTCCCAAACCTGGAGAGATTTCTGAGCACATTCGCAGGAGTAATGCCTGAGCATCACTGGCTGTGGCCCAAAACAAAAACAAAAAACAAAAAAGCCATGCATTTCTGAAAAAATCAAGGGCTTAAAATTGAGTTGAACAGAAACTCAATAAATTTGGGCAAATAAACTTTTGTCTTTGTTTTTTTGTTTTTATGTTGATCAATTCCCCCTGTCTTCAGCCTAATGAGAGTAATAATGCCTTGTGTTATTGTTAGGGGATTAAATAATTGAACTTTTAGATGTATAAATATTGAGGACATTTATTTGCATACAGAAATGTTCAATAAACATTAACTGCTATCAGAACAAATCATAATCACTGCAGAATCAATATAGGTAAATACTTCTCAAATAAGGGCATTTGAAAGAGTTCAAGAATAACATGATACACTTAACGTTATAGAATTCTAGGAAGCTGTTTCTAGAAAAGCTGGACAGGACTGAAGAAGGCAAAACAAATAGGTGGCCAGGAAACAGTACAGGGGGTAAGTCACAGTTTTACATGCTCCAAGCACCCCTTGAGCCAGGAGACTTCTGATCACTGCCAGGTATGCCCCTGGAGTGTACTAAGCACCTCTGGAATGATTCTAGTGAGCTCTAGCTCTGCAGAGCCCAAGCAGCACCTGCTGGTCTGATTAGCTAAATATCAGCAAGAATGGAGTCCTCTGAACTCCTGAAAACTGCTTGCGAGGCGAGAGAGAGAAAGAGAGAGAGAGAGAGAGAGAGAGAGAGAGAGAGAGAGAGAGAGACTTGTTTTTATCAGTCAATTCAATAATCAGTGAAACCCTCAATTGTGTTAGTAAAAGATTCTTAGCAAGACAAGCTCAGTTCTCTGTCCTGAATTTATTCTACTTTGCTTTAATTTTATAGTAATGAATCATTTGTAAAACACTAAAATGTGTCTTGGTTGTGATAAAGGAAAATAATTTTCACACATGAGACAAGATAAAGGGGTGAGCATATACAGAGAACACAATGCACCCATAGTTGTCAAGTATAAGGGTGGCATCTAGATGTGAGAGAAAGGGAATGAGAGCACTGGTGCCCGAGATATTCTCATGGAGTGAATTTTCTGTTACTTTAAAGTATCTCCTTTTTAGGACACTGGAGTGAGACAGTCATAGGCCATCAAATGCTAATAATACTGTTTTCTTCTTAAAAGTCTAAAAAAGTAACCCTGAGTCATAGGTGAAGTTTGTGATTTTTCACAGAGGTCAATTGAAGATTTCTTTTAAAGACTTCTTGGTTAAGTACAAGAGTTCTTGTCCAATGTCCAATCAAATTGCTTTCCAGTCAGCCTTTTAATTTAAAAAGGGAGGAGAGAGCTTGATATTGACTTTAATAGTAACTATCTTGTAGACTTTGCAGGAAACTGGCACAACACAATTCTTAAATTGGAACCATTTATAGGGCCACAATACTATCTATATTAAAATATTAGCAAATATATTATAGTACTCACACAATTTCCACAAATTAAATGAGTTCTATAATGTGTTTGAAAGAAAACCATGAGAGTTTTCTTTCGAGAAAATGTTACACACATTAACTATCAGTTGTTCCTTTGCAACCAAATACATTTCTGCATTAGGTAGTCTGCATATAGGTAAGTTCAAATCAGCATATAGTGGGAAATGACACCCACTCCATAACTCCATAACTCGATTTGATTTGAGAAGTATTTGAAGCTGTACCACTTTCAAATATGAAATCTTGACCTCACTATTTGGATACCTCATTTAATCCTTTTTCCTTTAACTCCTGCCTTCATATCTGTCTGCACTTCCCTCAGTCCTTATTCTATTGCTCAACTAGCCATCTTTGCTTTATTCCTTTCGTTTTAAACAAATGTATCTTCTCCAGTCTTTTATATCCCCCTGGGAAAGAGGTAAGGAAAAAATAATCTTCAAATTTCATTAAATGGTTCACAGGCCATTCTTTTTCCCCTTCTCAGTAGAACCAGCCTGCATGATTTAAACGCTCTTAATGAAAGATTTTCCCAGCTCTGTTAATTAGTGTCGATTGCAATGGTAGTTTCTGTTTCAAATCCATTCTTGTTCGCCACTTTACCCTTACATGATTCTAGAAAAGACTGCAGCCGGCAAGAAGTAACCCCTAATAAATAATCCCCAGGCAAACGGTGTAGATGAATTCCTAAGGACCCCACTGAGGTCTGATTATTAATCTCATGATGAAGAACAGTGTACTCACCAAAAGGTGAGAAACAGGCATGTAATGAAGAAACTGATACAAAAATGTCAACATGTAGGACATGATGAGGCATAAAAATGTGTTAAAAGTGCATGTATGGGCGTATCACAGCAGTTATCAAGGTCTCTAGTTACAAATTGTTATGCTAGGATTATTGAAAATTCAATCAGTACACTAGTACACAAGTGATTCTCATTTCCAGGGATTCGGTCAATTGCCTCATGGATGGAAGGGAGGAAGGGAGTGAGGAAGGGAGGAAGGGAGGGAGGAAAGAAGAGAGGGAAGAAAAGAGGAAAGGAGGGAGGGTGGGAGGAAGGGAGGAAGAGAGGGTGGAATGAGGGGGGAGGGAGAAGAAAACAAACTATGCTAAGAAAACAAAAAGTAAAGATGAGGTAAACGGGGGCCCAAAGCAATAGCAAAGCAATAGGGTGTTTGCCTTGCAAGCAGCTGACCCAAGTTGGACCTGGGTTCAATCCCCAGCGTCCCATATGGTCCCCCAAGCCAGGAGCGATTTCTGAGTGCATAGCCAGTAGTAACCCCTGAGCATCGCCGGGTGTGGCCCATAAACAACAGCAACAACAACAAAAAAGGATGAAATAAAAGTTCACAATGGGAAGATTAATTTATTTAGGGAAAGGTAGTTATATCCTGAAATAATGAATAGACTTAGGAAATGTAGGTTTTAAACAGAAAATATTTGGGGAAAGAAAACATCAAGAAAAATATATGTGTTCACTATAATGACTAGATCTTTATGTGAAACTCTTATATAATATCAATAATAATAATAATAATAATAATAATAATAATAATAATA
>PVKC010003429.1:0-39129 GCA_004027635.1 Crocidura indochinensis
AAAGCCCCCAAGCCTTCCACAGACATCTCTTTTATACATTAGAGTCAGGTACCACCCTAGGGTAGGGGCAGAAAGCCAGGTCCCACCCTAGAGTAGGGTCCAATCACTGATCAGGGTAGGATCAGGGTGGGTCCAGAAATGTTTATACATAGAAATTCCAAATCATGATAAGATTAGAAATGTTTACATATGCAACACATCATTACCCTACATCTTCAGACTTGCCGGACAAAGGGACTAGACATGCTGTGCTGGGGGAGGACTCAACCAACCCGTGGATCTCTATATAATTTTAGTTGTAATAAACAGTTAGGAATTGAAAGGTCCTACTCTCTACTCCCTATCTCTCCCCAGTGACCCCCAACCACTTCCTGCCCTGTTCTCCTTCTACCATACTTTATAGTAGTCACACAGACCTTAATCGCTCATGTCAGCTCAGTCTTACGTTTAATCATGGTTACCTTCCAGCCTGCTGAACTTTTTGGTTTTGTTTGCTGGCTAAGGAGCCTCTGGAATATACCCACTCTTCCTTCATTTCCTAAGGATCGAAAGTCTTGCCGTTTTCTGCTTTAAGGCTTTTAACACATTCCTTATCCATTTAAGCCTGTCTTGGAAAAAAATCTGTGCAGTCTTTGCTCCATTCTATTGGGACATTCCCTCTTGGCTTCTACCTGCTGCCCAGCTGATGCTTTGGGATCCATCTCTCATCCCAAAGTGTCTTCCACTTCTGTCATGTGTTGAGTACAGATTGCTGGGTCTCAGGCCTTAATATTGTTTTTTCCTTATTTCTTTATTTCCACAGGGCATTCAAATAGCTTCTTGAAAAGCTCATGGGATTAATGTTTGTCCTGTTGTATTCCATTTCTCTCTACTCTCTTGGTGTCTAACTTGTCTGGGCTTTCAGCAAACCAAACAGATTTGCTGTTTTATGCACACACACTCAGAGTCACTGACAATTCATTGTGATTAACATTTTTTCCTTTATGGAGAAAACAGGCCTATTTTTTTTTTTTGTCTTTGGCAAATGGCTTTTAATGAATTTTCAAAGACATTCATGAATGATTGTCACACAGAAACTCAACTTTGACCTGCTTTTGTTGTTTGGCTCTAAAAATACATTAACGTTTTAAAGTTTTATAGCTGAATAAGCTAACTTAAAAATGCTTATACAGGACTGGAAAGAGACCTCCCTGAGCTTAGTGTGTGCTTTGAATGCAGGTGGTCCTATTTGATCCCCTGCACTTTGTACTTCTCTAAGTACCCCCAGCAGTGACATCCCCACTCCAGTCTTCCTCACCTTTACCTTTACACAGAGCCAGGAGGCTCCATTTTTGTGTGGTTCAAAAAAAAAAAAAAAATCACAAAAGTTAATCCTGATTGTAACCCTTCCACCAAGGTTCTTTTACCTAAGCTTTCTTTTGAGATGTTAATCCCACCTGGATGATAAGACCCTCCGAATCTGGGATGGGGTGGACTGTTTGAAACAGAGTATAAAAGAAGTCTGGCTGGGGGGAGGTGAGGAGAAGGAGAAAAAGGACAGGAAAAAGATATGGCTTAGGAGCACAGGCCAGGGAGAGCTCAGCAAAGATAGCAGATGGCAGAGAAAAAGCTGTGAGGAATAAAGTGAGCTGACTCCAACAAATATCTTAACTGACGGCTTGAGAATTATTTGTCTGCCCTTGCCTTTCATCTTCAGACCTGCTTGCTGAAGGGGCTAGATGAGGCTCCATGCCGGGGAAAGGACTCATCCAACATGTGGATCTTTAAATATTTTATATTATTAATCAATACCTGATAATAAGATGGTAACAAAAATGATATTTGCAGTTATGTTTAGAATATAATTTTGGAGCCAGTTTTTGTTAGTTTTGTTTTG
This sequence comes from Crocidura indochinensis, assembly GCA_004027635.1. NCBI lineage: Eukaryota > Metazoa > Chordata > Mammalia > Eulipotyphla > Soricidae > Crocidura > Crocidura indochinensis. The sequence goes on from PVKC010003429.1 coordinate 1,877, forward strand.
GTTTTGATTTTGGTTTTGGCCACACCTGCCAATGCTCAGGGCTTAAGCCTGGAGGCTCTGTGATTCGGGTTCATACCAGTAGGGCTTGGAGGATCATTTGTGGTGCCAGGATCAAACCTGGTTTGCTGTTTGCAAGACAAGCACCCTCCCCTCTCTCCTGTGGCTTTTTCACCAAGTCTGTGTTCAGTTGTAAGATGCGCCATTTTTTATTAATACTGGCTCTGACAAAATCCTCACTAACTCAGACTAAAAATTGATTATTACCAATTGATTATTATCCAATTATGAGACTCACCTAGTATGCTTGGTTAAAAACAATTATTTCAAGGATCTATGTTCTTATCAATATTATTTATTTCTGGAACCAGAGCTAGTATAGCAGGTAGGGTGTTCACCTTGCACACAGCCTACCTGAGTTCAATCCTTTTCATCCCATATTGCCCCCTGAAAATCACCAGGAATGATCTCACATGCAAAGCCAGGAATAAGCCCCAGGCACTGCAGGGTGTGGCCCCCAAACAAACAAAAACACTCATTTTTGAGACCTATGTTCTAGAGAAGATCTTCTGTTTTTGTTTTGGGGCCATACTGGGAGATATTCAGGGTTACTCCTGGCTCTGCACTCTAGAATTATTTCTGATGGTTTTGAGGTAAACATGGGATGCTGGGGAAACGAAATTGGGTCAGCTGTCTACTGCCTGCTGAACTCTCTCAGGCTCAACAGTACATTTTATATATATATATATATATATATATATATATATATACATATATATATATAATAAACCAAAAAATATATATATAAATATGTGTGTATATATATAAACCAAAATATACATATAAATATGTGTATATATACACACATATTTATATATATTTTGGTTTTGGGGCACACAGAGTAGCACTCAGGAGTTACTCTAGGAATCCCTCCTGGCAGGCTCCTGGGGACCATATGGGATGCCAGGAATCGAACCCGGGTCACCCTACTGCTATGCTATCAATCCATTTCCCAGCACGTGATATTTATTGTTATTTTGAGGCCATATGCAGTGGTGCTCAGGACTTGCTCCTGACTGCACTCATGAATCCCTCCTGACAGAACTATGGGGGTGGGGGGTACATGGGATGGCAGAGATTGAACTCCAGTCAACAGTTCTCAAAGCAAGTGCCGTATTCTCTGTATTATTTGCTCTGGAACATCTGAGATCTGTGTTCTTGAACAACGTAATCAAAGTCTTTTGGGAAAGGTCTCACTCTGTGGGTTTTTCATAAGCATTCTAAAATATTCCATTTTCCATATTATATATATTTTACCACAATTAAAAGATTTTTTAAATTAAAGCTAAGGTGATGAGACTACAGTAGTGTTGACATTTATGATCTTAGTGTACACAGTTACCTCACCTGACCATCACTAAATGCCCATCATGGCCTTTCACCCATGTGTCATTCCAGTCCTCCCACTCACCCTCTAATCTGATATTCTCCGTTGTTATTCCACTTCCCAGAGTTTGTTATTTGGGGGGGGCAGTGGGATGGGTGTAAGATTTGTATTATACTTGGTAGTTCTCTGCGGCTAGTTCTGGCCCTGCCCTCAGGAATGACCCCAAAGCATTGTCAGGAGAACATATTTGGTGCCAGGGATTTGAATTTGGTCAGGGGGCTGCAAAGCATACCCTTTCACCCCTGTACTGTTTCTCTGACCCTCAGAAGGAAAGACTCATCCATCCTCTGGAATTTCAGTAAACAGTACTGAAAGGAAGGAGCCTCATGAATATTTCCATTCATTAATAATTAGCATCTTCTCTTGATTTGAGGTAGGAGTTGTAAAAGCCCAGTTCAATACCTCCGATGTTCCCTACACAGTGTCTCAGTGAATTTCCTCGTAAATAGGCTTTCCTCACCAGTAAGTATTCCCAGTGTCAAATGCAATTTTAGCAAAAATCTCACTGCCTGAAAAATATTAGCTCTGAAGTATTTTTTTAATATTAAAAGGTGTGAAATAACTCACTTCCCACAGTAGCCTGATTTGAACTAAGTTAGTTGCACTGTAAGGAAAAGACATTATTTACACAAGGGCAGTTACTGGTGAAGGGAAGGACATATGTAGAACATGGCCCAACATTGGGCCTCTTAGAAAGAACCCTGCACTTCATCTGAGGTTGCTTCATGCTGCTTCCTCACCTCACAGAGGAACCCAAGTGAGAGACCAGGGGTGCTAGAGGAAATGAAATGTTGAAAAATGTGAGGGAGCAATGGTGAGGAAGAACATGTACTTCTAAAGGGGAGGCAGAGCTCTTTCCTCCTTTGTGGGCAGCAAATTCAGAGCACTCTAAAAAGGGAAACAATCATTTATTTAAAAATTCCTTTCATGCCTTCCTTTTGGTAAACACGTTTTTATTTTCACCTTTGTTTGTACTAACTCGGGGTCCTACTCATTTGCAGGAATGCAGGGAGGACATTCTGTCTCCAATGGGGGTGGGTGACAGGGACTTTAAAAAAAGTCTTTTTCTGAGGAATTTCTCAGTCCTCAAGGCCACTGTTGTTTGAGGTTGTTCTGTAAGAGACCTGCTGTGCATGGCCTTCTCCCTCTCTTGCAGAAGGAAAATGTTGGACTAGAGCCCCCAGCCTTAGACTGAGAAGGGCTGGTGCATGACTGTTATTCCCAGTTCTGTGTTTTTCAAGGTTCCTCCATCTGTAGTTAACTTGTACTGACCTGCCAGCTGTCCGTGAAGGAGCAGAGTGAGAATGGAAACTTGGAATGAGCCAGAACGAGTTAAACTGAGCTCATATTGAATGTTCCTTTGGGCCCAGTGGAGCAGTGTTTCATTTTCCTAAAGTCTTCTAAAACAGAATTGTATACATATGTGCGCAACTAACGTTCTGTTGCTTGGAAAAAAAAACTTGGCTGCCAGTTTTCTAAAGAAAACATAAGGAGTAAAATCAAACTTGGGATTTATTTGAGAAGAATCTAGAATTGTACATTTGAAGAAAGAGGAAAAACAAAAACTCAACCCTGAATCCTCTTTAGTCATCTAACCTCAGAATGGCAAAAACACCTCATTTGTCACACAAGGATATTTTAATGTAAAAACCCATTATAAAGTAATCAGAGCAGAGGTTATTAAAGGACCTTTCTGTCTCCTCTTTTCTTTTGGTGGTTGAAAGTTGGTGACTTTTCTGTTGTGTGTTTGATTTTTTTTGCTGTGTGTTCCATGTTGGAATCAATGGTTTTAAAACAGATAACTGTTGTGTTGCTTAGTGAACTATCACACATGGGGAGACTTCAGTCATAGGCATAAATATCCTCACAGTTCTGAGGTCCTCGATCCTCAGATGTAGAATCTGGCTGTCTGAGATGAGGTAAGGACATGGCTGTGTCTGTGTGAGCCCAGATTTGATCACTGGCACAACAAAGACAACAGCAGAGTCCAGGATCTAAGTATAGTAGGTTGGAGGCCCCGTTCCCTAGTTAGCTGGCTGTGACTTCTCCCTGTAGCTCATAGATCTTTCCTCTCTGCACATACACCTGAGTCCAAATCTTATCATTTCTGTTTTTCAGAACATTTTTTCTTTAGTTTCCCCAGCAGTATTGTGGCGCACCAGAACTATACCTAGAGGCCATGTGGTACTGGGTATTGAACTCCAAGCCCTCTGCAGATTGAACCTGCACTCCAGCTTTGTTGTTATCTCCTGATGGCCAAATTTCATCTCTTCATAAGATATCTTCATAAGATATGAGAATAATGCTTCAACCAGAAACCAGTCATATTGAATTCAGGCCCACCTATATGGCTTCAATTTTACATTACTTAACTCTGTTTTTGCAAAGAGGCTGTGGAGGTATGGGGCTGTTTTCACCAGCATGCTAAGGCAATTCTCAGACATTTGAGCCAGATGGTTGAGAACTAGGGCCTGGGGATAGGTGCTTGGGACCATCAGTGGTCTCCATGGCAACATCTCATGCTTGGGGTCCATATGCCATGGATTGAATCTGGGATTTAGAAACACTTGCACGTACCCCCATACTATGTCTCTTACCAACCCAGTACCTCCTTGAGAAGCTTTATGTTCAAAGCTGTCATATGTGAGGTTAGAATCCATCATCTTTTTTCTCTTTGATCTCCCTCTTTTAAGAGCCTCTATCCTGTCTCCCCCAGTACAACTCCTATTTGACAGGCAAAACATAACTGGAGTTAGAGGGCACATTGGAGTTGACTTTCAGCAAAGAGAATAAACCAATCTTACTAGTCAATGACCCTTGAGAAGCAAAGCTTGGAGGGGCTGGGAGATAGTGGTTAGAAACACATACCTAGCACATGCCTAATTGGGTTTGATCCCCTGCACAGCCTGGTCCCTTAAACATTGCCAGATACAACACTGGAGGCCCTGGAGCACTAACAGATATGGCCCTGGAGGTCCTTCATTACCACTGGGTATTGCACATTTGGCTCTTATTTTGAACTGCAGGCCCTGTTGACCCAAGAATCACCAGTGGGGTCCTTCAGGCTTCCTGAATACTTCCCCCAAGTAAAGTATGAAAGACTATGTAAGGTATGATTAGAAAATGGTCTTTTTAAATATGTGTCTGCCATTATTTCTGTGTAAGAAACCACCAGTGAGAGAGTGCGGGCACCCATTAACCCTAGTTCCATAGCCAACACCACATAACCTGATTTCCTGAACATGAGTAACAGGAATATGCCCCCCCACTCCCCAGCAACACCAGGTGTGGCCCAATACTCATCTCTCCAACCCAAAACAATAACATCCGGTATCTTATCCTCAGAGCACCTAATTGCTTAATGTTTAGAGAGAAAAATGACCAAGCTTCTCAGTATGATAAGGAACAACATATGTGCTACTTCTCTGGTTGGATAATCTTTTGTGAGATCTTTGAATTTGAAAACGTGAGGACATTTATTTAAGTAAATGTTCTGATTCTCAGTGTTTTTTTCTATATACCTTTTTTTTCTAAAAACAAGTTATTTATACTATACCCTTTTGTCAAAAAGTATATATGTGTATATACACTTTTTTCATGTTTAAATTTTTTTCTTTACCCTTCCTCTGGATGCTTTGATACTTTCAGATGATTGTATTTGCTATCCAGCAGAGTTACCTACATCTTTACAAGGAATTGCTACAATAAGGCGTTGGGAGAGGGATGCTAAAGAAAGCTAGTGTTTAAACACCTGTCAAAGAAAAGCCAGAATAAGAATGTTGCCGGAAAATTCGAGCTCCTATTGAGCCGGCCTGGCAGGTCACAGTTGATTCACGTGTGACTAAAAGACATTTGTATTATTCTCTGGCATATTGAAAAATACCAAACAGGCTTTCAGTAACAGCTCCTTACTGCTTGTCAGATTTCACAGGAGGCTTTATTGGGATGGACAATTTGTATATAGACTTGCTCATTTTGTCAAGACATAATGATCGTTCTTCCAAAACACTCCTATAATCTTGAGATTAGAAATCCCTTCATTTAAACTGAACAAGTCCCTCCAGTCACTTAGGTACATGAACAAGCATGGGTGTCACAGAATCTAGCAATCCTAGATACTCTCCTAAAAAGGATTTAAAATGTCCAGTAAACTCAGAAATTATTTGATTTGATAGGCATTTTTGGAGCCGGGAACTTCCTTAGACAAGTCAAATCTAAAGATACACAAATGTTCTTCTAAAAGTTGTCTTCAAGATTCAGTTTTGGGGACCCAGGTCTAAATGAAATAATGATGGGGGAGGAACTAAGGAGTAGACAGGAACTTTGAGCCAAGCCTCCACACCCTACAGTGACCTTGTCACTGAAGTCTTTTTGTGCTTTTGCAAAAAAAGCACTTTTCAGATTAGAAGCTGCTGAATACTCAATCTAAGGAAAGTTCCAAGTTACAGAATGTTGATGCTCTTCCAAGCAACGCTATTTCCCTAGGATCCAAGACCCTGATTATTCCAACCTCAAAATTTAGTCATCCTGAAGCCTGACAATGAAGTTGTATTGTAGAAAAGAAGGCAACTGATAAGATTCAATTAGTCCTTGTTTTTGGTTTTGCAGTGCTAACCCAATCTTATCTTCTTGCTGGGATTAGTCCAGTCCAAGGAGCAAAGAAAAGTAATACAAAGTTAAATGTTAAGACTGTTAGATGCTAACAAGCCAGGGGTGCAGTAGAGATAATGATTATCCCCTTGGATAAAGATTTTAAGAGTCTTCTAGGAAGTCTGTGTTGGAATAAAGGGTGCCCTTTGCTGTAAAACTTTGGAGGTTAATAGATTCTTGAAAGCGAACATTTTTTCCTCTTTAGATGTTGACATTAGGCATATTTGGAAACAGGAGTAAAATGCAACTTCCTGTGTTTGGCAGCTATAGCAACATATACGATGCAGGCTTTAAAAAGAAATAAAGTCAACAGTCATTAAGAGCCTAACTCAATATAAGACGGTCTTGAAGATTTTTTAAAATTATTTAATGCATTTTGATTTGCAGAGTTATTCACGGTTGAGTTTTATTTTTTAATAGTATCTTTATTTAAACACATTGATTACAAACTTGATTGTAGTTGGCTTTCTTTTTTTTTTTTTTTTTGGATTTTGGGTCACACCCGGCAGTGCTCAGGGGTTACTCCTGGCTCCATGCTCAGAAATTGCTCCTGGCAGGCACGGGGGACCATATGGGGCACCGGGATACGAACCGATGACCTTTTGCATGAAAGGCAAATGCCTTACTTCCATGCTATCTCCCAGGCCCCTGTAGTTGGCTTTCAATCATAAAAAGAACAACCTCCTTCACCAGTGCAACCTTCCCACCACTAATACCTCCCCTTCCCTCCTCCCCCACCCCCTGCCTGTATTTGAAACAGGCATTTTACTTCTCTCATTCATTAACATGATCAAGGTAGCTGTTAGTGTAGTTAATTTCTCTAACTGCACTCCCCACACTTTGTATCATGAGCCGGTTCTTCTGGCCCTCATCTCTGGGAATTTTTACAATAATGTCTTTTATTTTTCTTAAAATCCATAGATCAGTGAAATTATTCTGTGTGTCTCTCTCTCCTTTTGGTTTATTTCACTCAGCATAATGGTTTCCATGTACATCCATGTATAGGAAAATTTCATGACTTCATCTTTCCTAAAGGCTGCATAATATTCCTTTGTGTATATGTACCACAGTTTCTTTAGCCATTCCTCTGTTGAAGGGCATCTTGGTTGTTTCCAGTGTCTGGCTATTGTAAAGAGTGCTGCAATGAATATAGATGTGAGGAAATGATTTTTCTATTGTATTTTTGTGTTCCTGGGGTATATCCCTAGGAGCTCAAGTTCCAGTTTTTTGAAGAATCTCCATGCAACTCAGTTTTAGAATATATATTTCAGCACCAATTCCACATCAGTGTCAATTTTCCTCTGTGTTTCCAGAATCCATTCCATACCTCCCTCCTAACCCCATCCCTGGCTTTCCATTTTAACAGCCACCTTTTTTTTTTTTTTTTTTTGGTTTTTGGGCCACACCCAGTGACGCTCAGGGGTTACTCCTGGCTATGCCAGCTCAGAAGTCGCTCCTGGCAGGCACGGGGGACCATATGGGAACCAGGGGATCGAACCGTGGTCCATCCTAGGCTAGCGCAGGCAAGGCAGCAGGCACCTTACCTCCTGCGCCACCTCCCGGCTCCCAACAGGCACCTTTTTAAGTTTGATGTTAAAGGTTGGGTTTCATGATTTCATTGTTGTTGACTCCGTGGTTTTGATATTTAGTTCTATCCTTCCTTAATGTCCCCAATGCACCTGAGTCCTTTTGACTCATCACCATAATTTCACATCTGTCTTTCTCTTCCATTCTATTTCTTCATTTATCCCCACTATCTCTGAGGCCAGGAGTGTTCTAGGAAAATCCCCATTCCTTCATGTAGTTATTCTAAAAAACATATATGTGATAGCATCCTGTATTTAGCCTTCTTCTGGCTTACTTCATTTGCCATAATTTTTAGTTTCATCCATGTTGCTGCAGATTGCATGATCACATAATTCCTTATGGCTATATAGTATTTCATTGTATATATGTACCACATCTTCATGATTCACTGATCTGCTGTTGGGCATCTTGGTTGATTCTAGCTCTTAGCTTATTGTCCTGAGTGATGTGATGTACAGTGGTGTCCATATGTCCTTTTGAATACATATTTTCCATTAGAGCCCTGATGTCTGATATCCAGTTAGTTGCTTCACTGAGCATCAAGTCTTTTGAATAAAAGTTATTTTGATTTGCACTTTAAGAAATGGGAATACTATTTTCTAATAAGGGGCCATTTCTCATGGTGCTTTGCAGGCTCTGTGATGCTCAGGATTGAACTAAGGGCTTCATACAAGGCTTGTAGTCTATCACCAGAGACATCTCTTCAACTCTCTTTCAAATTTCTATTTGACAAGCCATAGAAACAATCCCTAAAAGTACCTTTTATTGGCTTTGTAAAAAAATTAATAAATTGCACATTTTACCAGCTGGTGGAAAATCATGCCAAATCCATTTCTAGCTGGTCTTTTGCCTTATTGAAGGTGAAGTTCACCTTGTTTTTTCCTTCCCTTAGTCCAGGACATTGCTGCTATAGGATCTTGATTTCCCTAGAGGGTGAGTTGGTCTCTCAGCAGCTTCCAGCAATCGTCTTGAGACCAGTTGAAGAACACAGGTGGCTCTGCAACATTCTATTTTGGGGGGTGTGTTTTTGTTTTCCTGGAGAACCTGGAGCAGACCATGAAAATAGCTCTCAGGGAACTTTTACTACTCTAGTGGTTCTTGATTAGAAACCATTTTCTTTCTGTTATTTCGTAGCTCACAGCTCCACAGTCCCCTCCAAACCTTTTCACACCCCCAACTTGGATAAGATGGAAGTAAAAGCAGTAGTGCCAGGTGTTGACCTTTATGTGTCTGTCTTTACAAACTTTAGCACAGTCTGGACGGGAAACTGAATTATCCCATTGTGTGGTTGAGAAAGAGCTTTGAAAGGTGGAATGATTCACCGAAGTTTACCAGCTAGGAAATGGAAGAGCAGATCATTAAATTCAATTTCTGGCTGGAATGCCCATGCTTTTCCTCTAGAATACTTAATATAGGTCTATGTTGATGCTTAAAATGACTAATTCTTCTTTTTTTTTTTAAGCATACACAGAGTGTTGCTAGGGTGCCAACTAAGCTAAAAAAATGTATCAATCATCTCTTCACTTACATTTACTCCCTTCAGACACAGATATAACAGGCGATAATCTATTCTTCATTGGAAGGAAAGTTGGTGTTTTCTGCTTAGATTGGAATAAAAAACTCGCTGCTGGTTGCCAGTCTTAAAATATTATTTCCTAGTAATTGAGCATTTTACATTATTTGACAGACACTAAATGACTGTAGAAAAAGGACTTTGTCATTCCACCAATTTCTAATGTGTTTAAAAGTGGATTAAAAAGCCTTAACAAATCAATACATACCTCACCGTCCATAATGAATATTTGACAGAACTGCTTTTTAAGTTTAAACTACATTTTACCCATTACTTTTCAAAGAGATATTCAAACTTGACATGTAATGATTACACAGTGGGGAAGAAAAATCAAACAATGTATTTTTGGATTCAGTTCCAATTTATGATTCTTAGTTTCTCTACCCCAAATTGCCTTTCTGACTTGCCGTTTAGGATAAAGACTAAATCTAAGACTCCTGTGTGTTTAGGGTATTTAGCAAAGAAGTACATAACATTGTGGTTTGTGTATGGAAGGCTAGATCTTGGGGAAAAAATATAATTTTCACCACACATCACTGTGTGAAAATCAAAAGTTCTTGAAAGATTGTTTCACACATCAATTCTTCCCACTGTTTTTGCAGTTATTTGTCTTTAATGGATTGTGTTTGTTCACCTGAAAAATTTGTCAGTAGTGTGGGTGCCATTCTTATGAGTGTTAATCAGCCTTTCTGCTGGCGCTGCTATCTTCTCCATTTCAAACATTAGTGTTTGTTATATTATCTTTCAAAATATTTGGAATTCTACAGGAAGGCACTGCTGGAAACAGTTTCCTCTGTGTGAAAAATCTAAAGACCTTCTCAAATAAATCACAGCCTCGTTAAGGCCAAGCCGTGTGTCCTATTGCCAAACGTTTGTCTGTGACTTAGTTATTCAGTTTGTAAATATTGATGAAGTACCTCAGTAGCTTAGGTGCAGGTTGGAGGGGGCCATCGTGAGGAATAAAACACCTTGGGCCCTGTCCTTATATTGATCTAACAGGGAGGTGTTAACTTTTTCTCATGGACTTGCTCCTTGAAGACAGTAAAAGTCATATTTAAAAATAATTATTTGGACGACTTCTGGAAAAGTTAGGGAATGACAACTTAGTTGTTTCTGAAGTTCACTTGTGGGTTTTGTGTTTTAGTCTGCATGCTGACACACCATCAGCATTCCTTCAAGCTGAAAGATTTAAAGAACAAGTTGTGTCAGGGAAGAATTGTAGAATAAGCCGGTTGGCTTGATGGTGCCCTGACAGCATTGGAAGAGACATCCTGTGTTTTGCCCAAGTCTCTTGGCAGGAAAACATCTCATTCTGCGGAATGCTTGTTTCACACATGTCATCTTCAAGGAGGAAACGAAAATAGAACATCTTGTAAGTGGGATAACCTAATGATGTTATTGGAGATTTGGAGTTGAAATAACCCTACTGTAATCATTACCATAAAATTATTGGGGGGATAGCATTCTCTCCTGTACCCCAATCCCCTTGTCCCTCTGCCTTCTCCCATCATTATGTAAACAAAGTAAGAAAAGTTCATCCTTCTGAGGAACTTAAATGGCTGCTTTGAACCATTTAAGTTAATTTGAACAAGCTATTCCCATCTTGTAAGTCACGTTATGAAAGAAGGCTACACCTTTACAACCCTCATTGCTCAGGAAGTCATTTCTACCTAAATTTTTACTCAGACCTGGAGGCCAGGCTGTTTGGTGGATGCTTGCCAGATAGCTAATTGTGGAGCCCTTGGAGCCACCCATGTCTCCAGAGCACTCCTTGTACGCTGCATTTTCATGTTGGAATAGATGCATGCCAGAATATTGCTTGTTTTTATACACTGACACCTCATAAGGGCAGAGTCCATCTTTACTTTCCGGTCTACCTACTGTAATTCTCTGGTTGAGAGTAGTTGCTCACTTACTGTTTCTAGGGGAAGCCATTTTCTTTCATTCTTGCTGTCAGTATGTCAGTGCCTATCCTAATCACCTTGACAGTGGTACATTCATTCTCATGTGACATTATGCCATTCTCCCAAAATTGTTCTTTCTGTCTCATTGTAGTATCATCTCCTTTTCTGGTCACTTTCTCATATTTATATGGAGAAGTTCAGACTCTCAGTCTCCCCTCAAGTATCATTATTATTTGTTCATGTCTTTGGTTTCGGGCCTAGACCCTGCTGTGCTCAAGGCTTCAGCTTTAAAGTAATATATAAGTCCTTCAGGGTTCATTTCAGCTGGTGCTCAGAGGATTATATAAAGTTTAGGGGATCGAATCAGGATCAGCTGCATGCAAGGATAGTGCCCTGCCCACCATTCTAGGGCTCCAAGTCCCAATGCTATCTTGACGGAAATCAACCCCCAGGTGGCTTGTTGATTCTTTTTAGGGTCTGTAATCTCCCCCCCTTTCCTCTAGGCTCTCTCCCCTCAGCCCATCAACTTGCTTGAACAGCACCCACCTTTGGTGAATTTGTGGGAAGAGAATGCCTTTCCTTGATAATTGGGTGGGTATGGGGGGGCATCAATCCTGGATTCTTTATTGCTCAAAGCTAACCGTCTCTTAACTGTAATTATTTCCCAAGATATTACCTCTGACCCTCCACTGCCTTTTTAGTATGGAGGCCTCTCCTAAATAACTTCAACATGGCCTTGCCGCTAGCATGCCAATAATGTATTTCTGACTGACTGTTGGAAATCTTCCCCCTAAATGTTCTGCCAATACCTAAGTTCCTGGTGCCTGAAAGGCAGCCATAGGTCGTTTCCTCCAAGTCTTCTGCTTCTCTTGACATCCTGCCATCTCCCTGGAGAGAAGCCGACCATGGCATGACTTCTCCAGCTAGTTTCTCAGCCTCCTCACTTATTCCTCCTCAGTGTCTCTTGGACTCATTCATCATTTCTAATCCACTTTCACTACTCCTGTCCAAGTCAAGAAGCCTGGATTATTGCAGCCACCTCCTCAGCAGAATGACAAAGATATAAATCTGAATGCCTTGGGGACACTTTTGGACTAATTGACATAAATCCTCTTCCCCATCTCCGGTTTTCCATTGTCTAAACTTACAGCTTGGGTCTCCCAGGTTCCTGCGTTTCATTGTCAAAGAACAAGAAGTTTCCTTTCAGCCTTAGAGGATATAGTCCAGAATATAACATGCAGCCATTCTCTTCACAGATTTCCATCCTTGGGAACTTAGTGTGATTGCCAGCAGACTGCTGGACCACAGACAGGGTTAGCAACCTTATATGTAGACTCTCGGAGCTCAGATTTATCTACCAGCCATTTGACCTAAAGATTTTAGGGCAGATTTCATAATGTCATTTGAAGAATACTCCTGTTCCCATCATTGCCCAGGAGGAATTTTTCATCCTTTGGTCTGATGCACAACTGAGTCACTTTAAAGTTATGAGATGTTCTTGGATTTTATTTTATAATTGACAGATAAGTATTGCCAGCTTCTCCACACAAGTTTCAGCACATGTGCACATTCAGCATAAAGCAAGCAAGGCACTAGTCTAATAAGGTGGCAATTTCTTTCAATTAGTACTTGATCCCTCAGAAATGTGTCATGTTCTCTTCCTTTTCACAAATCCAACACACGTATCACATTGTGTCCTTTCTGACTTTTTGTTTCTTAGAAGCTTATTTCTTGCTATTCCAGCACTCAGCCATCCTTTCTCTTTGCAGACCTGTCGCTTAAAGTGACAATATTGAACTTCTACCAGGTTTTTAGGATAAAGTTGATTCCTACGTTATAAAGGGGCCCTCTCCCCTATTCCACCAATTTCTTTCACTCCTAAAAGAGGAGTTATTGAATCCATCCTGCAGTGTGGAGGGGATGTTGTCCATATCACTGCACCATGGTGCCATACAGCTGCACAAACATACTCATTTTGTAGGCCCATTGGCCACATTTTAAACTTTGAAATTCTTTGTCAGTACTTGCAGACAGATGGAAGTCTTTAGTAGCTTTTCTCCCTTGGGGGTTTAAAAATAATGGTTGCCTCGATTAGAAAAACAAGTCTAACCAAAAATGACATTATCATGTTTCTAAAGTGAATACTATGGTTGATAAGGATCCTATGCAATCCAATATGAACTTAACTGATGATCTTAGGCAATTGTTGGTGTTTGAGTTTAGTTTACTTTGTGTGTGTGTGTGTGTGTGTGTGTGTGTGTGTGTGTGTGTGTGTGTGTGTGTGTTTAGAAAGCTAAAATGGCACTTCTCCTAACTCTTTGGATTTATCCAAGAAAATGGTTGGAGTAAAATTGAGTTATTATTCACTAGAGTTTATTTCTGGTCTTATCTTAAAATAGAGCCCCGTTTCCATCCTCAAAACTCTGACCTACTTTGTACAAAGGACACTCTGGAGGCAAATTATTGAGTTTAAATCCTACTTACCAGCTGTTTGACTTTGGGCAAGTTCCTTGCCTCTCTTGGCTTCCACTGCCTCCTGTACAGATTAGGAACACTAATTGCATTTCCTTCATTGGTCTGTGGTGACAGCTAATGAAGGCTGTGTCTAAAGCCAAGAGAGTAGGTGTGACTCACAGGATCCGTAAGACTGCAAAATAAAGCAGTCAGGTAATCAGAGAATTTTTCATGTTGAAAAGGAACCTAGAGAACTTTTAGCCTAATCTTATCTTAGAAATGACACATTGCTCAAAGTTGTAGGGCTGGTTTAATAATAGGGTTGGATCTGGGACTCAGCACCTTTCCTGGGTTCCACCCAGCTGAATGGTCAAAATCTAGAACATAAGTGCGAAAGCTAGTGCCTGTCCTGTGCTCTTTGATTTTTGCTCTGTGTACAGCAGCTTGTTACTCTTTCAGAGTTAGAAGTCTGAGCTGTTGGTTGCCATGAGGTTAGCTCACATACTCCAGTGAGGTCTGGGAAAAGAAAGCAAAGAACAAACTTTAATCAGGAATTAGCTACACAACATTGTAAACTCTCAACTGAGTTGGAAAACCTAAAATTGTGTAGAATCCCTCTTTTAAATTATTTTTCCCATAAGGTTGTGGGGAACCAGAGATACAGTACAGAGATTAAGGCACTTTTCTTACATGTTGAAGCCACACTGATGGTTTGAACCCCAGCACACCCCTTAAGAACCTTAAGAACACCTTAAGTGGTCCCTGAACAGTGCTGGGTGTAGAGTACCCCCAAAACAAAATTGTTATGCTCAGTGCTTTTGTGAATCTGGGATTGCCTGCTCTTTTATTTAGGGAAAGTAAGAATACACATAAAGCTGTCATTATTTACAGAAGAAAATTAACTGTTTCACGCCCTTTCATCTTGCTTCAGTGAACTTCTAATTTACTGAAACTTCAGGCAACCACAGAAGGTGGTAGGTGATTAGCTTTCCCAGAAAGCCAGTAAGGGAAAAGGGCATATTACATTCACAGATAAGGAAAGTAGTAATGAGAGCCCTTATGAAAAGAAGAAATGTGCGCTTATTTACTTCATCCTTTTCAAGAACTCTTACCATCTGACATCTTGCTAAGGCAGCATAATTTTCACTGAAACTAGGAGTCTTTGAAATGCTCATGTAATAGTATGAATCACACAGCCATAATGTTTGGGGTGGGAGGGGGCAGAGAGAAGACATGCACAAAAGAGTACTATCTATTTCTACTAAGTTGATCTGGACTAGGTAAAAAAAATCTATCTGTGGTGACTTTAAGAGAATGAAAGTAATGGAGGAAACTAGCTGGGAAGAAACCCTAAGAAGCTTTTGGGCCCTTATCTCTACCTTAACTAAGAGGGTGAGTGGAGGTTCAGAATCATTTACTTTCTTTCTTTCTTTTTTTTTTCTTTGGTTTTTGGTTTTGGGGCCACACCTGGTGATGTTCAGGGGTTACTCCTGGGAATGTGCTCAGAAATTGCCTCTGACTTGGGAGACCATACGGGACACCGGGGGATCCAATCGAGGTTCATTCTAGGCTAGCGCGGGCAAGGCAGACAGTTTACTGCTTGCACCACTGCTCCGGCTCTGTCATTTTACTTTCTATATGGATATTATAATACCTACACATTTATTTTGAAGAAGCTTCATCGTACTCAGTTCAAAGATATGAGAAAAACAGACCTGACTTCTTCTGATAAGTTTATAGTTCCTTTTGAAGTGATGGAGAAATGGAAATTGGCAAAGCATGGAGACCAGACAGGGCCATTTCCTCCAGGGAGTCTAATGAACCTTCATTCTATTAGATTGTAGCAGAGCTTCTCTTCTTTCACTCACTTCTGATTCTTCTTGCCAGATTGTAATAGACAGTCATCAAATAATTTCAAAATACCTTAGCATTACCTTAATGCTGATACTTATTGGAGACAATGCCCAATGATATACTTCAGGGACTCCTAGTCTTGGAGATCACTCCCAGCATTATTTCTGGGACCATGTGGTGCCATTGGGGATCGAACCTATACCTTCTGTAAGCAAAGCATGTGCTCTTGAGCCATTTTTTAGGTTGCTGTCTGTTTTTTCCTATATGTCACATAAAGGTAAAATCATACAGTATTTGTCTTTCTCCATTGGGCTTTTTTCTCTAAGCATGATGCCTTCTAAGTCCACCCATGTTGTTGCAAATAGCAGGATATCATCAAAAATATTCCATCATGTGTATGTGTACCACATCTCCCATGCCCATTTCTTAGTTGAGGGTCTCTTAGGATGTTTTCAGCTCTTGATTCATAAATAAAACTGCAATAAACATAGAAGCACAGATACTTTTTGGATTCATGTTTCTATTTTGGGTGAAAACAGCCAAGAGCCATTATTTCCAGGTCTTTCAGTAGTGGTGTAGACATTTATATATATTTTAAAAAATCTTGTTCCTTTAAAAGTGTTTCACATGTTACCATTCTGCATGCTCAGGAACACAATTTTATAGTTTTAATTTTTCCCATAAATGTCTCTCAGGCCTGTGAGCACACACTAAGATAATGAGAACATTTTTCTTGGCATTACTGTAAAAGGTCAGCCATCCCTGTTTTATTCTTTGTCATTTCATTTCCTCCTTGATTTCCACTGAAAAGGCTACATGTCTTTGCTTATCTCTGTTCATATTCCTACTCTCTGGACTTATTTCCATGTCACCCTTGTTAGAACTGTTGTTGACTGCCCCTCTTCTGGGGGCCACCTTTGTCCCAGGTGGCACTTGGCACTGTTGATCATAGATCATCTCTGCTTTCATATTCTATCAGGTAATGTCTTTGATTGTTCATAAACTTATATGTTATGTTCATAGCATCAAGTTAGCAGATATCCTTTCCCCTAAGATTCTCTTTCTTCTCATTTTTTTTATTATTTTTGGGGAACATAACCAGAAGTTCAGATTTAACTACCACCTCTGTGCTCAGGATTGTTCCTGGAGGTGCTTAGAGGACCTCATGCCACCAGGGGTTGAATTTGACTTGTCCATGTGCAAGGCAAACAACCACTCCATCCTTTCTCTCTGATTTCCTGGTTTCTAGTTCAATGTGTTAAGAGGGTTCTCCACAGTTACAGTAAGGGTGAGATGTTAACTTATTATAACATTGTTATCCTAGAGACAGTCTTAATTACATAGTGAAGGTTTTTGTTCTCTATGGCATGCCATCCTTTACATTGCCATCCTTATAGTAAACTTCAGGCACAAGCACAAGCACAAACTGTTTTGTGTGTATTTGATAGAAAAATTGCAGATGGAAGGTTCTAGTGACAACCTTCTTGACTCCAGGTCACAATCACAAGTGCAGTTGGTTCCCTATTGACATTTCTGACTGATAGGCTCTGTATCAGAGTTCCCATGACCTTCTGTTGGCTTTGATTAATTTGTAATTGTTTAGTTTTTTAAGAAACATTATACTTATTAGATTACTTGTTTATTACAAAGGATGAAAAGGCATAGAAAAGAGGTATAGAGGGTGAGGTTTGGGAAGAGACCTAGAGTTTCCTTGCTTTCTTCAGATGACTGTTATCCCCAAATTCTCACCTGTTTCCCAACCTGGAATCTTGTCCAATCCAACAACCCTTCCCATTAGATAAATATTTGACACTTCATTCCACAGATCTAATTGATGAACTCAGCGACCACTGTTCTTTAAACCCCATCTCTGCCCCTGTTCCCTTCCCCAGAGATTAGATATATTGTGTGGAGAGGATGGGGAACAGAAATTCCCAGCCCTTTAAGCACATGGCTGGCTCTGCCAACAGCTATTTCCCACCCTTAGGTGCTTTCCAAATATCACATCATTAATATAATGAGACAGCTTTATAATTTTTAAAACTTAAGAAATTCCTCAGTTCTGGGGAGCCTGAGCCAGGAATTGTGGACTGAGGCCAAATAAATACCTATATACAAGAAGTATGTTTCTATCATTTGAGTGGTCAATGTGTTTTATTTTTCACTTAAGATGACAATATTCCAAGATATGAGGACAGATTCTCATTAGATAGAAGCCTTGGTGCCTTGACACATCACTGCTGATACAGATCCTTGAAGACCATTTGGTGGAGGGAGTATTTTTCAGGATTCTCCACTGTCACCCCTTACTTATCCACACCTCTTGGGAAGGAAGCCCTTGTGTGGATCCCATGTTGAAGGAGTGGAGGTTTAAATTTTAGTTACTTCATGGGGAGTATGTTCATAAATTATGTGTGATGCTTCTGTCCAGGTCGGTCTATTCTCTCACAGTTAACTTCTCAGTATATATCTATATCAGGTGCTCAGAGATGTTGGTTTTACATTCTAGATTACACATTAATGTTGCTTTATCCTGTTGTTCACCTTGTTCCTCTTGCAGTCATTTAGTCTTTCATGCCTGTAGGATCTGTTCGGCTGTATTTTTGAGCATTTTCTTCCTTTGTAGCACTCTCAATTGCTCTAGATTTACCTAGTGTTTTCCTTGCCCTAACCACAGAAGCATCATTTCTGTAAAAGGATCACACTGCTTTTATTGGAGAATGTTATAAGAAACTAGTGGAGGAGGTGCTTGTGTTCTCCTCAGGGAATCATTGTCTTCATGCCCTCTGAATGAACTGAATTAGCTGATCCAAGTGTGAACACTGAACCACATACTTACTTTTTTTTTCTCCAATCTGTCTATCCTTTATCCAAACTGAGTTCTTTCTAGTGTCTTCAGTTTAAATCCAGTGCCATGTGGTCCATTCTTGTACCTCCACTTTGGTTATCTTTCAATGGTAATCTTTCCAATGGTGAGAAACTGGGCTTGCAGCAACCACTGTCCTTCCATCCCAGTGTATGTGCAATATTTTTAGATTTGTTAACTCAGGTTCCTTTTCCTTCCTTTCCATTGATCAATTATCTGACTCCATAAAGGGAAGAGAGAGTTGATCTAATGCCATGTTAACTTGGATTATCCAGAGAGTAAAGACTGCTCTTAGACAACTCAAGGCAAGGAGTCCTTAGGCATCAGTATTTGATCTCATCTATGGTAATGTTAAATCAGGAATTTATGGGGCCCGGAGAGAAAGCACAGCGGCGTGTGCCTTGCAAGCAGCCAATTCAGGACCAAAGGTGGTTGGTTCAAATCCCGGTGTCCCATATGGTTCCCCCTGCCTGCCAGGAGCTATTTCTGAGCAGACAGCCAGGAATAACCCTTGAGCACCGTCGGGTGTGGTCCAAAAACAAAAACAAAAACAAAAAAAAAAAAGGAATTTATGTAATGCTATAATGTTACTTTGCTATGTGTTCTGTGGCCTTTAAAGGTGGAATGGACAAAGTGACAATGGAAGCAAAAATTCTGTACTAGGAATTTAAAATATATAATGGTAGTAGTATGTAAGCACCATAGTTGCAAAGGCATATAGAAAAGTGTGTAGAAACCATATTTTAAAGAAACACAGGTTTATATGCTCATTTAATTTTCTGTTCTTGGTGTTTAAATGTTCTAGGTTTCTGAGTTTATTCTTTGATACATTCAATAGCTGCATAATACTATAAACAATTTACAGTACAACAAAATATGTCAAAGAATTTTTATTCCATTGCCTTGCATGCGCTAACCTAGAACGGATCGCGGTTTGATCCCCTGGCATCCCATATGGTCCCCCAAGCCAGGAGTGGCTTCTGAGCGCATAGTCAAAAATAACCCGTGACCATCACCAAGTGTAGCTCAGAAAGCAAAAAAAAAATTATTTACTCTATATGATATATCTTTTATTGTTTCTATTATTATTTGCTTTAAAAGTATATTTTCATTAACATTCAGATTTTTTTTTTTTTTTTGGTTTTTGGGCCACACCTGGTGATGCTCAGGGGTTACTTCTGGCTATGTGCTCAGAAGTCGCTCCTGGCTTGGGGGACCATATAGGACGCCGAGGGATCGAACCGAAGTCTGTCCTAGGCTAGCACTGGCAAGGCAGACACCTTACCTCTAGCGCCATCATGCCGGCCCCACATTCAGATACTTAAGGATATAGTGTTCGCAAAGAAAAGTTGAGACCATCTTTGTTGTTCTTTTATTTATTTATTTATTTTTTACAGAATGGCTGCCCAATTTTGGAAATAATTCAGTACCTGGAGGTTTTTAAAATTTATTTCTAAATGTTCTTCTATGAATCATTAAGTACCTGTAGTACCTAAAGTTCATTTCTAAATGTTCTTATACCTATGAGTTTTGTGAGAGAAGAAATAGCTGCAGATGTCTCATTTTTTCAGCAAATGAAATAATAATATGTGGGTTAAATTTTGAAATAAAATTTATAAAATACCATATATGTCAGATATTATAAGAGGACTGAAAATCTTACATGAAATAGATTAACTTTTTCAAAGAATCCCTGTTATTCAATTTTCAAGAGGAACCTATTAAACTTTTCATTTATTTTATGTAATTACCTAGTCTCATTAACTTTCAGTTCTCTGGTCACATTTGACTTAAACTGTCTAATTGACAAAATGCTATAAAAATAAAAACTCTGAATTCTTAGTAATAGATTGTGTAATAAAGTTCATCTTACCTGATGTAGGTTTGTTGCATGGGAAATAGACCAAGCTGTATCATTGACAGTGTTAATTCAAATAACTAAAGACTATATTTTAAGATGCTGTAATATTTAAGATATTCTTAATGTTCTCCTGAGGTATGAAAAAAGAATACTCTTATAAACATCAGGTCAGTCTTGGTAGCATTAAAGTGAATGAAAAAAAACATCTAAGACAGTTTTAGAAACCTAGAATTTTTGTTTAGGTTTTACTTGGTTGGCAATTTCTTCTTACCTTAAAAATTTTAAGTACCAAATCAATTTTAATGGTCAAAAAATTATCAGTGACATTAGGAGTGTCCTAAAAGAAGGCTAACATACTATTCATACTACTCAGAAGCAAGAGATAGTTCACTTTGGTATTTTGATTTAAGGTGACTGAAATTAGTTCCTAATTACAAGTGTGGCTTTCTGTGACAACTCAATAATTATAAAATTACATGCGTAGACATTTAATCAGGAAAAGTAAGTGTGTGTCTGTCTGTTTGTCCGTCTGTCTATCTGTGGTCATTGGTACTGGCCCTTGCTTTTTTCTATAGTAGAGATAAAATTAAGAGCTGTATATGTATACTAAAGAAAGATAATAACAGGAATTTTTTTTATGCATCAGTGAATTTAACCTTACAGCTTTCTTTTTTGTTGTTGTTTGGTTTTTTTTTGGGGGGGGGTGGTCACATCCAGCAGCACTCAGGGGTGACTCCTGACTCTACGCTCAGAAATTGCTCCTGGCAGGCTTGGGGAACCATACGGATGCTGGGATTTGAACCACCATCCTTCTGCACACAAGGCAAACACCCTACCTCCATGCTATCTCTCTGGCCCACCTTACAGCTTTCTGTTTTCATCAATCACTGTGTGCATTCTCTCTGTCACCTTTTGTAGAATTATTTAAGTTCTGCTTTTTATTTTTATTTTCAGGAGAAAAATAGTTTTTTTTCCCAAAGTTTCAGATTAAAGAATTTTTACAGACCATTGGGTAACAGAACATGTGGGTTGAGCGAAAATGAGAACTAGATGTGTATTTGCTAGCTACAGAAGTGAATTTGAGATGGGAACCTTAGTGTCTATGCTTGTAATAGTCTGCTTTTTTTCATATTTCACAGCAATTAAATTTCCCCAAATGAAGCCTTCTCTAAAGAAGAAGCACACCGTGTTCACTTCCTCTTCCCTCTGGGATGTCCCCGTATTAAAGGAAGGCATCAGAGTAACAGTGGGAGGGAAATAAATAAATAAATAAATTGTTTTTTGGTTTGGGGGCCATACTCAGAAGTGCTCAGGGCTTTCTTCTAGCTCTGCATTTAGGGTCCTAGTAGTGCTTGAGGTTTCAGAAGAGTTATTAGGAATCAAACTCAGGTTAGCCTAAGGCAAGAAACTTATATATTGTACTATCTCTTCAACCCTATAATTAACTTTAAAAAAAAGAAGCAGAATCCATACCTGACAGTGCTCAAGAGTCATGCAGTGAGTGAGTGCTTGGGATTGAACTGAGGACGTATGCTTACCACATGAGCCATGTCCTCAGTCCCTAAAATGGTTCCTTTCTGCTCTTCTTTAGCTACCAAACTATTCTGTTCCTATCTTTATATTGGTATGTATAACTTTCCTTGACTGTGTAACATCAGAAACTTATACAGGAGAATCCTCAGGTGCATAACTTGCATTTCCACCCAAAATTGTATCCATCTTCAGCCTTGGGAAGAGTGAAACTCCTGATACTTGTGTGGAGGACAACCTCATAAAGATTTAGGAGTTGACAACTATTGATTGTTATTTGTATACTCAGCCAGAGTTTCATGGTATGTTGTGTGACTTGCAATAGAAGTGGAGACTTTTTTTTGGTATTTGGCTATTTCAACCTTATTGAAACCTTTATTTATCCCGACTTTGTATGACATTTGAGAGAGAGTGAGAGTGAAAGTGTAAGAGAGAGAAAGAGAGACAGAGAGAGAGAATGGGAAGTTGTTACTATTGGATATTGTAAGACTTTTCAGATTCTTCCATGGTCTTCATTGACCCCCACACTGAATGGGGCACAGAAGTAGCTTCCTGACAGCTGGAAGGCTTGAGGATCTTGGCTCCTGTGACTTCAGCGGCTCTACTCTGGCAGGAGTGTGGGTGCCAAAGGGCGTCCCTCAACTTCCGTGGCATGAACTGATCAATTTTGTATACACTGTTTGACTCAGAATGGAGCAATGGATTGTCTACAAGTATGCTGTCCTACTAGGCTCTCCTTTTCCTCCTCTTGTGGCTGAAGGAGGTGGCCTTTGTTGGTGCTAATTTGGTCTGAGTTTATTGGTATTTCCAGGTTGCTGGCTTTTCCAATCTGGTATATATGACTCCAAGACTCTTATCTCCAGGCTATTTGTGGGGGCCTTGGGGTCCCAGGCTGATTTTTTCTTTCTGTTTATCTTGTCTTATTTTCCTTTATGTGAATCAAACTAGTTAGGAATTTACTTTAGAGAAATGTGAGAAGATAGAAAAAGATATGTAGTAAATAAAGGTCACCATCGCCAATGCTTGAGTCGCCTTTTTTGTTCTAATAAAAAAGTCTGCTCTCATTCAAAAAAAAAGAGATGTAGTAAAGAAAGAACATGGGTTTCTTCAGATTAGAAAGAGCCTTCTTGCAGAGTCTTTTTTTTTTTTTTTTTTTTTTGTTTTTGGGTCACACCCGGCAGTGCTCAGGGGTTACTCCTGGCTCCATGCTCAGAAATTGCTCCTGGCAGGCACGGGGGACCATATGGGGCACCGGGATTCGAACCGATGACCTTTTGCATGAAAGGTAAATGCCTTACCGCCATGCTATCTCCCGGGCCCCTTGCAGAGTCTTTTGATCTAGGGATTTTTATTTTTATTTAGCAGGAAAAAATAGGGAAAAATAAGTGTACTCTACATTTATTGGAAGCAGATATTCTCGCCATTTTATTTTTGTTGTATTTGCTTTCATCTTTTCTATATTTTGTATGGATGTTTTGAAGATGAAAGAGTAATACAGTGAGTAAATCTTCACCACATCCTCAATTCAATACCTGATAGTTTGCTACAGTTTAATTTATTGCATATTTGTCCCTATAGCTATTTCTACCTGTCTTCCCACTTATTTTTGATGGATATTAGTATACTTTTGCATGTATATCATTCATTCGACTTGAATACTTATACAGGGTTTTGAAGGGCAAATTATTCATAAAGTATAGGTTCATGCTAATTTTTAAAATTCAAAATTTAGTTTTCAATTTTTTAAACACCATGTTACAATATTGTTAATGATTGAGTTTCAGTCATACAATATACAGCACTTTTCACCAGTGCACATTTCTTGCCACCAATGTCCCCAGTTTCTCTCTCTACCTCTTCCCTGCCTGCCTCTGGGGCAGACATTTTACTTCTCTTGCTTGCTTTTCCTTTTTTTTTTCTTTATCATGCAATTTGATGAGATCTTTTGTTTCTTGCTTTCTTCACTTTTTGCCATACATCAGTTTGACCACAATTTGCACCATTTGTACGTTTTGCATATAAGCACTTCTATATAAGTATGGAACACCTCTGAGTAGCATTGTTTGGCACAATTTTAGAATGCATTAATATTGTTGTATGTATCAGTGTCTGCTGTTTGTTTTTGTTGAGTGTTCTTTAATTGCGTGATAATAATATCTATTCTGGACAGCTTTCAGGATTTTGCTATAAAATTTGATAGTTGAGGCAATGTAGTCATTGATGTCTTCTGTATTGAATATAGCACAAATGGAATTTAAGATCTAGGGTCTGTATTCTAATCAATTAGATGATTAAGGCACATCAAGATACAGTCTGTCATAGATAATATCTACATTTTCTTGTTCCTAATCAGTTTATTTAAAGTTGAACATTTTTGCAATAAAAGCAGCAAGATGCAATTTTTAATGTTGTAAAAATTAGAATTTAGCTTCTTGGCAGTAAATTTTATTTTGTGAAGGAAAGCCATGGTTCTGACTACATCATCACTGTAATATTTATTACTAAGAATGCCAAAATATCCTCTAGAGGAACATCCTATTTCAAGAAAACTTAGAATACTCTATTCCTGTGCAAAATATTGATATAGTTTCTGCAGATGAATTCAGCTGTGCCTGGCAAGCCTTCACTTGTCTGGCCTTACCTATTATGTAAGTCCCTTGCCTTTCTGTTTCCCAAAAATCATTACCTAAGGGGACTATAATTTCTGATGGATTGATTTACTGATAGATATCAGGGGAGTACTTTGGCTGGAAATGGGGCAAGATAAACAGTATGTGAAATTCCAATTAGAGTGGTATGCTTTTAACAGTGTGGGAAGAGATAGAAAATATGTTTACAAACTTTTATTATAGCTTTTCTCTGACTTAATTTTTCTTTATACAGTTGATGGACTGGACAAAGCTTCTATAGCCAACTCTGATGGACCTGCAGCGGGATCCCAAACGCCACCCTTCAAGAGAAAGGGGAAACTGTCTTCCATTGGTAAAATCTTTAAGCCTTGGAAATGGAGGAAAAAGAAGACCAGTGACAAATTTAGAGAAACTTCTGCAGGTATGAATATTATAACCTGGGTAGAAGTGATCCGTTGTTAATACTTTACAAAAGGTACAAAATTGAGGCCAGAGTGGTGGCTCAGTGGTAAGGTGTTTGCTTTGCACACATCTGACCTAGGACAGACCAAGGTTTGATCCCCCAGCGTCCCATATGGTCCCCCAAGCCAGGCGCGATTTCTGAATGCATAGCCAGGAGTAACACCTGAGTATCACAGGGTGTGACCCAAAACCAAAAAAAAAAAAAAAAAGATACAAAGGGTACAAAATTGTGTTTTGTAGGTATTGTTTTTCCAGAAAGAAAAGTAAATCATATTTGAAATGAAATGATTTTATTTAAGAATGAAAAAAATTTGGAATTCTGATGTGATTTCTTTAGCTACCGTAGTTCTTTTTTTTATTCTTGCACATTCATTCAAAACTCTGATGTATAGTGGAAATGGGGATAGGGTTTTAGTGGTGGAGGACATGCCCTGCATGTACAAGAACATGGGTTTAATTTCTGACATCACATGGTATTAGCCACCCAACCCCTCCCAGTCCTTCATCACTATTCGTGATGAGGAATCAACTCAGGTTCAGTTTCTTATCTATTGTTCCAGTGCCACAAGAAAAATAAATTTGGGTGGTGGTGGTAGGAGGGCACACACACCCTGAAGTGCTCAGGTCTTAGGACTGACTCTGTACTCAGGGATCATACCTGAAGGTAATCAAAGACTATATGGGTGCCAGGGATTGGACTGACCTCAGGTCGGCTACTTGTGATGAAAGCTTCCTTCCCACTTTACTATCCCTCTGTTCCAGTTAACATTTAAAAGAAAATAATGACAAAATATATGGAATTTATTTAAAAATAATTCCAGGGGCCAGAGCAATAGCACAGCGTTAGGGCATTTGCCTTGCATGAGGCCAACACAGGACAAACCCTAGTTCAGTTCCTGGCATCCCATATAGTCCCTGTGCCTGCCTGGAATGATTTCCCAGTGCAAAGCCAGGAGCGACCCCTGCGCATTGCCAGGTGTGACCCAAAACAAACAAACAAAAACAAATAAAAATAATTCCAAAAGAATGGTAGTTATTGATAACATATTGTTTTTGATTTGATATAAGTTGCATAAGCTTATTTAGTTTATCTATGCTGATGCCACTGTGGGTACATAAAGTTTCTTACCGTCATTTCTCTGCTTTGAGCTACTGGAACATTTTCATAATAAAAAAGAAGAAGAGAACAGAGAAAGGACATAGGGGAGAATAACAGCAGCTTGATTATTGAATTCTCTTTGTTCATAATTTTTGTGTTCTTCCATTTCTTGGGAAGTGATGGGCCTAGTAAGGAGGCCTGAGGACTGACACTGTCCTGGCCACCAAGGTGCTCAGTGACCTTGAGCCAGCTAGATCAGTCACCTCATCTAAAATGTTAGGAACTTCAGTAAGATGAATCCTATGCTGCTTTCAGTTTCATGTTCTGTTGTTAGACTTATCCCCTTCCACCCTCAGGCTGGACCTCTTGTTCATCCTTGTTCCTCTTTCCTGAATGGAACCACACACAACCTCCAGAAAGCCTCTCTTTTTCAGTTCCCTCAGCATGTGGAGACTCTGGCTCTTCCCATTATTATGAATGTCCAAAGATAGAGCAGGACTCTGGACAGTGAGATGAAACTAGTAGTGAGAAAAAAGGGATGGAAGTTGCAGCAGTTGTGTTTATGCCTTTTATCTGAATTTGGCCTGCCAACTTCTTCCTTCATGTAAAACATACAGGGACAAAGAATTTTCCCATCCTCTTCCTCATCACCTCTTTTAATGACTTTAGCCACAGCAAGCTGGAATATATCTACCAACCAGCCCAAAATATTAAAGGAAATAATTTTGTATAGTTTCAAGTGTTTTCTTAGCTTATCTTCTGTTATGCAGGAGGGAGAAACTTTTTTTTTAATATTCTGTTTCCTTTTCAAACTCATAATGTTTATATAAGTTTAGCTCTAGGAAGTCTTACATGGAGGCTCTAACCTAACCTCTAGTTTTTACAGACTTCTACATTATAAACCCCCAAATGTTATCAAATAAATACCTTGCCCTTTTTTGGAGGGGGGCCTCAAAATTGTTTTAGTAAAATAAGCCAAAATAATATTTAATTAATTTTTATGTATATACCTGCTGTATGCACTGCACTGTTTATGTAAAATTTTGATTCTTATTGATGTTTTACATGAATTTCAGAAGAAGATATGAATATTCTATAAGGTTGAACATTACAAGATTAAAGATGAAGGGGAAATTCTTTGTCATATATTCTTTATAATCATGTATAAATGTTTATAGTGAGACTTACATTTAATTTAGGCTGAGGTTTTTAGAACGTATTGGTTAAGTCTAAAACCAAAGATGCAAACCGTGGCTCAGATGTCTTTTGCACATTGTGTAAAGATGTCACACTTTGATGAGAAACTGATGTACTTGGAAATAACAAGAGAAAGGTATTTTCTCCTTTAATAAATTATTCAAACTGTGAAATATAACTGTTTGGCCATGATCAAGGTCTTGTGCTAACTGGTAAATTATAAAGCATAACTGAGTTAAGAGAGTGTGGTCACACTGTCTTGGGATATGAAGGAAGATGTATTTCTTCCCAGAAATGCCATATTTTTCCCATTTATAGTTTCTAATTTATACACACATGGACATGAATCTTACTGTGTTCCACTGCTTGATGATTAATACCATAATTGCTCCATCTACATTTCCTGTCTAAAAGTTCTTATTTAGCAGGAGACAGAGTCAATGCTGGTTTGGTAATGCCACAGTAGTGAATGTCACCATGCCCATAGATGTTCTTGTGATGTTAGGGAGTGGATAGTCACACCTGGTTCTGCAGCTCATTCAGAATCTCCTTCTTCATCTGAAACCCATTTTGTTCACTCTGGAAAGTTGTGTCTGTGCTCCACTTTGATTTTATGGCCATGATATTCTTGTCATTTGGGGGGTCACACCTGGCAGTGCTCCAGGACTACTTCTCATCAGTTGTCAAGCCTCTTAGATTGGCTAGTAAAAACCAAGCAGGTCTCCCTAAGTGCTGATGAGAAGCACTGCTGAACATTGATGTTAAATCAATATGCAGGCAAATGCTTTCCAAAAGCACCTAGAAAATGCCAAGCACTGGTTTTGCAGCTGAGTATTTGTCGGGGAATAAGCAAGAAAATTTTATTCTCATAGATCTTTCATTCTAGATGTGTTGATAATAGCTATGAATGAGCATAGAAAGTGAGAGGAGAGGGATTAGAAAAGTGCAGTGTACAAATTACCTTCTAAACAGATACCTTCCCCAACCCTGCTATTCTTTTATCATGGACCTAACTTTCTTTTGGCATCTTGACATTTAAATCCGGGCTTCTTTGACTCTTTCTTATCTTTTTATCAGATATATTCTTTTGGTTTGCAAAGCCTTTGGTTGATTTTCATCCAGCTGCACTGCAGGATCTCTAATAATAGTTCTACTCAGTGTCCACAAGGTCAAATTTCTCAATGTGTCCATTATTGCCATCTTGGGTTCTTGTGAGACTTACGTGTCAACTATACCAACTATAGAAAGCTAGAGTATGTTTGGGAAGGTAAGAGGAGGTGGCATCCTGAAATTACCAGTAGGTGTGTGTGTGTGTGTGTGTGTGCGTGCGTGTGTGTGTGTGTGTGTGTGTGTGTGTGTGTCTGTGACTATTGAGACTGAAAGAAGGTTCAGAATGATCTGAGCCATCAAGCACCCCAAAGTAACCAAAAACATAACAAGTCTCAGGTGAGGTAACTAGATCAGTGGGTCCTTCATACCAAGATCAATCTGTTCGTTGGAGTTGGGTCAAGTTGCAAAGCAACCAAATGAATGAGGTTGGCAAGTCCAGGCTGACATTTCTGCTCTTGATGTTTCTCACTCAGGTAACAGTGTTCATAACAGATAATGCCTGGTGGCGCAGGTAATCAGAAAGTCCAAGATAAAAGGGTCTTTATCTTTCTATTTTTTTTAAGAAATAGGAAATTGATTCTAAGACAGAAAATATCAAAGGGTTTAGAAAACAAACTTGCATTTCCTTTCTCAGATCCCCAACCCACAAGAGTTGGTGCCCCTATGTGTTGGGAATGATAAGTGGAGTAGTGTCCATTGTGGATTAGGTGGATAGAAAACATATCTTGACTTTCTCCCTTTCAGATTCTCTGGATGCCATAAGGAAATCTTTCTTAGGGAGAGTATTACTCTTATTTAGATAGTGTGACAGATCCCATGTGGTTTCTTCAATGAATTCTAGACTACTCCACTTTCCTTGGTGTATCCAAGGAAAGTGTTCATTTCCGTTAGTTGTCCATTTCCGTTAGTTCAGTGCCTTGCACTTGAGTCATATCAAGACTCACTGAGCATGCCCCAGGCACACTTCTTCCCAGGATTTCCTTCTTATCTTCCCTCTTCACCCAACATCTTCCCACAGCCCCCACTCGAGGAATATTACCAGTCACAGGAGTGACAGAACAGGTCTTTTCTTTCCAGAAAATATATTTGACCTTGATTCTGAACCAACTGAGGAGCAACCTCCACTCCTTTGCTTGCACTTCTGCTATGCTCTAAACATTGCCTAGTTGGTATCTTGCCCTATTTTATTCTGTAAAGCATTTAAGAGTAATCCCACTTTAGTTGCCATTCATGACCGTTTGTATGATCAGAGCTGGTTCGTAGCTTTTCAAATGTGTCATTCATGCTTTGAATGTCCACTGTGACTGAAAATAAAGCTCTGGGTGCTTTGAGTTACAGAAAAGGAATTTCCTATTATAAATGATAACTAGATGGAAAAAGTAGTTAAAATGTAACCAAAGACATAGTCACAATTTCCAGTGTGTCTTTATATCCTGAAGTCTGCTCTAGGGTGAATAAATTCTAGGACAGGAGCCTCACTCACCCTCTTAGCTAATAAAATATTCTGGAAAAATTTATTTTCCCTATCTTCTATCCTTAATTATAAAACCATGGTACATTTCTAAATCCAGAAAATCCAGGCAACTTGTCTTCATTAAAACTATGAATTTTATTTGTGTTGTTAGTCATGGGAGAGAAATGCCTTTCAGATTTTTAGATAGTGTTGTCAGTTTCAGCATTCTAGGAATCAGAGTAAATTCATAGAGTCATCTGGAAAATTCAGAGAGCTTTAATTTATTGAGATAATCTGTATTTTCCAGTGATCATGGTTCATTTTAATTGAGTGTTATTACATGCCAGACTCTGCTGCATGACCTTTTTCACATGAACTCATTAAAAGATCACAATTTATGAAGTTTAAATGCTACTATTTTACTCAGAAGGAGAGTTAGGACTAGAATATTTTACTGATGATAGATTAAGACTAGAAAACTCATATGACTTATCTGAGAAAATTACCTAGTAGGAAGCACAGGCAGTATTTGAACACAAGCAACATGAACCCTAGCCAACACTTTTAACCTTTATACTGCATTGATTCCTTAAAGATAAATTAATACCCAATAAATAAGGATTAATCATTGAGAGATGACTCTAAGATATGATTTGTTACATGAAATAGTTTTTTCTATGATAATAATTTTAGTTTATAATTATTTTCTTATATTTGTGTGACTTGATTTTATCTGTATATAAACATTCAAAAACTTATTGGCTAGGATTATGTCTGGTTCAATTACAAAGATAAGTATCTGTATTTAATTTCCATAATCAAAGGCAAGAGGAATTTGTTTGGGATTATTTTCTAGTAAGTAAGGAAAACTTAGAGTATTTACTTAGGATGATATTTAAAAACTGGTCTGATTGTGTTCGTAAATAGTAGAATTTTAATTTTATTTATCTCACTCCACTAAGAATATGGACGTGTTTTCATATGTCACTTACCCTCCTGTCATACTGGAGGAAGGGAAAGGACTTTCTTTCTTCACTGCACACAACACCCCCTTTCCCTGACAGAGATAAGTTCACAATCAGGGTTGCTTGTTATATGTTACATAATATGTGTATATCCTCTCAGTCATGTTTATTGAACCTCTCTTATATGTCAGACATTATTATAGATTCTAATGATACAGGAGGAAGCACAAGACACAAAACAGTTTTCCCGTAGGGATCTTACATTGTAGTAAGATCCAAAGTAAAAAGGAAATTTAGTATGTTAGGTTACTAAAAAAGCGAAAAGATTGGTAGAGAAGGAAAGAAATCTGAGAGAGGGGACCAGGAGGTGGCACTGGAGGTAAGGTACCTGCCTTGCCTGCGCTAACCTAGGACGGACTGCAGTTTGATCCCCCAGTTCCCCATATGGTCCCCGTGCCTGCCAGGAGCGACTTCTGAGCGAATAGCCAGGCGTAACCCCTGAGCGCCACCGGGTGTGGCCCAAAAACCAAAAAAAAAAAAAAAGAAAGAAATCTGAGAGAGTAAAAAGATGAGGAAGATAAATTTCGGAGGAGCAGGGGTCAAGGCAATAGGTATGTCAGTAATTGGGGGGGGGGGCATGGTACATTATAATTCCAAATCACAAAATCAACAGTACTGAAAACATGAAATCCAAACTACAGCAACCAAACTTTAGAAAGTGCCTTTAGAATATTTGGTGGAGGAAAGGTGACACTAATGGTGAGATTGGGCTAGAACATTGTGTATCTAAAAATTCAACTCTCAGTAACTTTGTAAACCATGACTATTAATTAAAAATGAATTTTATAAAAGAAAAAATAATGAATAGAGAGTATAGGGATGGCCGTGTAAAGTTGTTGGCACTCAGAAAAACTTAATTGAAAGACATTCGAGCAGACAATAAGAGATGAGGGAAAGATATGTTGAGATATTACTAGGTACTTATGAGTGATAAAAAAAACACATGTATTTTGCATGTATTAGAAGAGAGCGTATTTCTGATGCTACTATTAGGAGAAGCAGAAGAAGCCCATTATTAATTTGTCTCTGACCAATAATTTAATAATCAAAATGCATCCCATCATGAAATTCATGATCTTTCACTTTGTTATTTGTTGCTATTCCTAAGACCCCTAAAAAATCATTGTCATTTTACTTTCTGTTAGTCCTTACTTGAAGAGGAAAAGGATTTAACTGTAATGGACAGATAATCCAACCAAAAGAAACAATCTTTTTAAAGAAAATCTTCCTTTCTGAAATTCAGTCCTGAGAGTTCAAAAAGTCAGCTTCATGGAGTTCTGAGCTTAGGATTCCTCCAGTGTTGATCTTCTAAAGGACTAAAGGACAGGTTCTAACAGATGATAATGCCTTTGTAAACTAAAATGCTCTCCACTCACCAAGTGGCCACTGAATGGGGTATCTAATAGTGTCGTGTTAGATTGTTTAGAGAGACACAGATGCCTTGACAAAATTCAGTTTAATTTTACAGCATATCAGAATTGGATTGTTTAAGATTTGTCTAGTAAAGCCATACCCATTTTTTTTAAATATGAAAGTAAGACAGTTTCTGAATTTTTAGTTGAAATTGAGACTGAGGGGAGTAGTAATTTCACTGCTTACCCTATCCCCAGAACAAGAATTTCCTGCCCTCTCCATTAGTGCTGATCACAGGAAGTAGTTCAACTTCTGAACTCCTGGTTCCCAACCTAATGACTAGGGAAGTTTTCTTTTCAATTGAAATAAAATTTCTCTGATGTTTTAACTCTACATAGGTCTCTGTGTATATGAGTATGCAAGCATATCCTTTGACCACATTGTCCTATGATAGTCCTCTCATCTTTTTCTTCAATTCCTTTTATCCCCATGATAGGTTTTTATTCTAGAGTTTCTCACCATGAGGCATGATGAGAACTAAAATTACCAGTTATTTGGTTACTTCTGACTGAATTCCAGTCCAGACAGTATAGTGATGAAGTCACTCACAAGCTTCACAAGGAACTTACAGGAAGTCTGTGGGGTTTTGCCAGGCTCCATACTTCCTTGTACAGCTCATTTTTAAAATAATGGATATGCCAAGTGGTACTTGCGGGGGGGGGGGTTCCCACACCTCTCCAGGTAATTGATACTTAGCCTGATAGTGCTCAGGTATGAACCAGGATTAGACTTGGTGGTGCTCGGGAGCCATGCAGTACCAGGGATAGAACTCAGCACTTTGTTCTTTCTCTGAGGTCCCCTTGATTATTGTCAATGTTATTGAAATGAATGTTTGTTATTTAAAATAATGAATGACTTTTTCAGAAATGATTATTCTTATTCTTGACCAACCATCTTTTTTTCTTTACTACTTGTATCCCATCCAGAATAAGAACTCATCATATTCTTAAATAATAAATTATCTGTAAAAGTGAAGCCTCTTGTATATATGTAGGGAGTTGAAAGTGTTATGTCTCTGTTTATTCAATGCTCTCTATATGGAAAATCATTACTCAGATCCTCCTGGCTGGGTGATCTGTTTAATGCTTTATAATAAGGTTGTGGATGTTTTCTACAAACTCTAGTTTATGTTCTATGCTTGTTTCCGTGTATTTTCCTGCATAGTTTCCAGTGAAGCAGATTCCTTTTGGATCCATTCTGTCTTGTAGATTTAAGGGAATTGTCTTCCACCATGTCTGCATGACTTACTTTTTGTGTTGACACTTTAGATATTCCTTATTTATCCTCTTTTTGGTCCCTACTTCATCTTGTGCCCACACTTCTTAGTTACTATTTTCTCTGAAATCCCCAGAAGTCTCTACTGCTCCCTGTTTTATCCTAGCTGCTCTCCTTTAGGGTATCATTTTTTAAACCTTTCTCTTCTAAATTTTTGTTTGTTTTGGGACACATCTGGTTCTACTCAGAATTTATGACTGGTGGTAATCAGGGGACCATATGAGTGCCAGTGATTGAACCTATGTTGGCTGCAAGTGTATTATCTCTCTAGCAAGTGGATTATTTCTCCAGCCCTAAATTAAAAAAAAAAAGAGTTCTGGGTCCTTAACTGGTACCTTCTGTTCTGTGTTCAGGAATCACTTCTGGGGTGCTCAATGATCCTGGTAATGCCAGGATCAAACTGGACTCAGCCTCATTAAGGCAAACACTTAATGCCCTCTACTCGCTTCAACCTTCCCTCTTTTAGATGTTCTTCAATGGAGCATTTCAGTGTGATTCGCCACTGCATGCATTTTCTATTTTCATGAACTAGACCCTTAGTCTTGTCAGATTGGGTATTATTATAGCCATGTTAGAATACAGAAAGCAGAGCAGCCTTGGGAGTCCTGCATTCTGAGAGCTAGTCACTCTGTTTAGGTGCTTTTTAAGATCTATCTTCATCATCAGCTAAATGGGAACATCACTCCTGACCTCCCTCTCCTACCTTTCTATTCTCTTTTGTCAAATTTGATTATTGGATGACTTCCAGGATAGCCATTTGTTCCTGTTTTTAAAGATACATCCAATGGGGGTGAAGAAGCCACGATGGATCCTAAGAAACACATGCAGGAAGGTGCCCTTGCTTTTCTGATGAACCCATGGGAGTTTGTGAGGTTGGTCCCAAGCAGGTCCAGCTCATCCTGGTGTGGCCGCTCTTTGACTCTTCTCACTGCACTGATGGATCTTCTTCTTGTTCCTTGCTAAATGAAGCAAATATTCCCTGATCCCATGCCACAAGTCCAGATGCTCTTCTATGCACTAGGGATATGGTTTCTAGCAGAAAGGAGACATCCCAGGCTTGTGAATCTCATCCTGTGCTCTTGGCCTCTGCTTTTGATGACCATTTATCTGGCCAGCTGTCCCCTCCAAACTGACTTAGCACATCCACCACTCCCACTCCTGCCCTTTGTTTTACCTTTGTTTTTCCTCTCAGCTCCTCAACTTTGGATTCCTGTTTCTGCCTTGGAACATTTCTCCTTGTAATATTTCTTTGTTGTATTATCTTTCCATTTCTTCTAGCAATCCCTCACTGTTTCCAGTCCTGATCTTATAACTTGTTTTTTTATAAGTGAAAACAGGTTTCTATGGACAACTCTTTCTCAGAGAAGAAAAACTAAGATCACACCTGAGTGTTTTCCAGAATGGTTTCTACAAAGTCCAGATCTCAGTGGTTCCAACACCACCTATAGCTATTTTTTAGCTCCCCTTGAGGAAAAAAATACTAAAAATGTATCGTGGTCAAGACGGGAAAGATTGTACAAGGGTCAAGGCACTTGCATTGTATGTGGTTCCATAATCCTAAGTACTGCTAGGAATGTTACAGAACCTTGAACCCAGCCAGTGTGTCTCCCAAACAAATCAAAACTAAAAACAAAATCCCCAAGAAATTGGACTAGAGGAATAATGCTTTTCATTGAACAACGGAAGTGTGCCTTCATTTGTTACCTCTTCATCCTTTCAGAGAACATAAGCAAATTCTTCCCCTAACTTATATTTTTTTGACTATGGCCATGGACTCATGAAGGTCCACAGGAAGAGATATTTATTCTTTCTGACAATGTTGCTATAGGCTTTTGAGATGTTTCTCAGTCCAGCTGTGATTGGCTAACGTGGGAGGTAGCTGTATAAAAATCTGTTAGTTTGATCACTCTCATCACTCTGGTTATCAGAACTTTCTTGGGGGGGGGTGGGTCACATCTGGCAATGCTCAGGGGTTACTCCTGGCTCTATACTCAAAAATCACTCCTGATAGGCTCAGGGGACCATATGGGATGCCAGGATTTGAACCACCAACCTTCTGCATGCAAGGCAAACGTTTTACCTCCATGCTATCTCTTCGGCTCCAGAACTTTTTTTTTGTAAGACTATTCACTACTCCGGTGTTTTGTCTCTTTGGGGTACAGGCATGTCCCTGCAGTTCTGTGCACTTAACTACATGCATAGTTTGGTGTCATGCTCAGATTAAAACAAGCACTTCTTCATCGTGTCTTGAATCTCCCATCTGTTTCTTCGTAGTTGCATCTACCAGCAGCCCTTGCTGCCACCCAAATCCTAACCTCTGACAACCACTATTCTGTTCTTTTTCACTATAGATTTATCATTTCAATAATGTAATAAAATTTGGAGGGGTTGAAGAGATAGCTTCAAGGGATAAAACAAGCTTTACATGCCAGAGCCTAGGTTTAGTTTTTTGCATTGCATGATCCCTCTTGAATACAACTGGAGCAGGTACCCACCCCCATAGCACCAAGCTAGGAGCAGACCCTGGACTGTATGCCCCCAAACAAAGCAAAATACGAAAGTTATTCATCTTGAAGTGGTTGCAACTATACATTTTTTTCACTTAGCATAGCACCCAGGTGGTGTTGAATGGAATTCTTAGTTATGGATGGATGTTCGAGAAATGATTCACGACCTTATTCAACTACCTAGTGGTGTTCAGTTAGAAGTTATGCAGAACTGCTATAAATATTTGGATAAAGTTTCTTGTGTGAAAAATATCTTTTTAATTTCTGTAAGGAAAGTATGTAGCCAGTGCCAACCTAGTTTCCAGAGTTTAATATTCCTGCCAACAACTGAAGAACGCTTCATAACCTTGTCAGCACTTAGTATTACTGGCCTTACTTTTATGTGGTTAAAAATATTAAGATCTACTTTACTTACCATTTTATTGTACAGCTTAGTACTGTTGAGAATATTTATATAGTTTTGAGACACATATGCAGGAGTTTTCCGTCAAAAAGAACTAAAATTCTGAGTCTATTGACCAACTTCACATTGCTCCCTCTTCCTCACTGGTTGCAATTCTGCTTTCTGTATTTATGCATCCACTCTAGATTTAGGTATGAAATCATGCAGAATTTTTTCTCTTTGGACTAGTTTCAGGGCCAGATAAAACCCCAGCAAGACAGGGTTAGATAAAAGGGTTTAATGAGGGAAGAGACAAAGCTGGGAGGCCAGGGGCCTTACAACTAACCTCCTAAGCTGAAGGAGAGGGGGAGAGAGGAGAGGGGGGGGGGGGGGGGGGGAGAGGGAGAGGAAAAGAGGAGAGGGAGAGGGAAAGGGAGAGAGGGAGGGGAAAAGACGGAGAAGGAAAGAGAGGGGGAGAGACACAGAGAGAGAGAATCAGCCTAGGTTGGGACCAGCAAATAGTTTCTCAGCAATTCAGCAGCAACCACCCAGCAGGAGCAATCCAGCAGAAAGGAGCAGCCCTTAGCACTTTAGCTCCAGTTTTTATATACCCCCAGGCTAACTGCCCTTCAGCAGCAGTGACAAGGGATGTTTTTTAATCATTGATTTTTGAGAGTTCTATGAGCACATTCAACAATGACTTGTCTTTGAGGATTATAGGAAATACTAGTGATATGTTTGATTTAACATTCTTTGAAAAATGATTGAAAGGTTTTACTAGTGTAGGCTGGACATTTATCAGTCTTGGCTAAGCATTTATTTTCCAGTTTAACACTGCATAATATTTCATTGTATGAATATTCTGTGTTTGCTACTCGGTTATCTGCTAGTGGATATTAGGCTGGATTGATCTTATTGTGATGGTGCTGCTATAAAAATTAATGTGTTGTCTTAATTTTATTATTATTATTATTATT
>PVKC010003430.1:0-39136 GCA_004027635.1 Crocidura indochinensis
AAAGAATGGGGGAAAGCAAGAGGATCACAATAGAGTCCACCTAGGCTGGCACCCAGGAAAGGTATGGAATCCAGGGAACAAAGAGGGGATCGACTGGGGGTCTGCCAGACCTCCCAGCAGCCCCAAAGCTAGAAAAAGGTCTCTGACATGGGGTGTCCCCTAACCCCATACCTGGGAAGAGTTGGCATCCCGAATCAGAGAGAACTGGAAGGCAGCTTATCTGCCCGGCTCCTCCCAATGCTCCTCTTCCCTAGAGTAGGGAGGGGGGAAGCCTAGGGCCCCTAAAAGTTCCCACTTTAATCCCACTTCGGGCCACCTGAGCCAGCACCCAGGAAAGGTCTGGTGTCCAGGGGAGAATTAGGGGATCAGTTGGGGGCCTGCCAGGCCTCCCAGCACCCCCCAAGCTAGGGACAAGGCCTCCAGCATGGATGACCCCTAAACCCTATACCTGGCATAAGCTGGCCTCCCCAATGAATACCTTTTTAAGGAATGAGAAGACTGCCAATTTAAGGCAGATAAGTCTAATCTATATTATTGGGAAATGACAATTATTACAGATATTTTGGGGACTTCTTTTATTTAATTATTTTAAATAATTTAATCACTATTATTACAGACATGTTTGTAGTTGTTTTTCAGTTTTAGAATGTACACCACACTTCACCAAGATAACATTCCTGCCGTTTTTGTCCTGTCTTTGTAAGAGGCATTATGCTTTACTCTT
The DNA here is from genome assembly GCA_004027635.1 of Crocidura indochinensis. Lineage (NCBI taxonomy): Eukaryota > Metazoa > Chordata > Mammalia > Eulipotyphla > Soricidae > Crocidura > Crocidura indochinensis. The sequence goes on from PVKC010003430.1 coordinate 725, forward strand.
TAACTATTATTGCCATGGTATTGGTCAGTGCAGTTAGTGCTCTACTTGTGCTCATTTCTCTTTGTGGTAAAGTTTATAATCATACACTGGTTCACCTCACCCTCATATTTATTGTCTCTAATACTTTTGCCATACAGTCTTTTATTTTTTATAGCCCACAGAACAGTGAGACTATTATATGTCTATTGCTCTCCCTCTGATTCAATTCATACAGCATAATATTCTCCATGCTCATCCATGTATCCCTTAAAGAAAGTGAGCAAATGACAACAGAACATAGGAATAAACTTAATATAAACAATATAAAGAAGAAAATATTGATGAAGTATCACCAGTCAAGGATATTTCTGAGAAATTCACAGAATTAAAGACTGTATGCAACCATATCCTGTATGCCCAAAGAGTACTAGCTAAAACGGACCCAAAGAAAAGCACCTCAATGCATATCCTAGTCACAGTGATGAAAACAAAAGATTAAGACAGAACATTTAAGCAACATAATTGAAAAGGGAAATTATAACAAGCTAAGTTATAATAAGCAACTCTCAAGTCCTGAAGGCAGTGATGGGATATAGTGACAAATATTAACCAAATGAATGCTTCCCCAAAGACATGTCACTCAGCAGATTTCCATTTAACTTTAAAGAAAGGATACACAAATTCACAGATTAATAACAGCTCAGAAACTTCAGACTCAAAAAGAACCTTAAAGAAGAGCTAAAGTGTATAAATTAAGGTAAGGTAATCCCAACAAACACAATAAACTTCAAAATGCTGTTACTAAAACCAATGACAATCATATTTCTCATCATAATGGACTAAATGCACCAAGTAAGAGACACACAGTGGCAAAATTGATGAAAATATTAAATATTACATTTTGCTGCCTGCAAGCAACATATTTGAATAGTCACAGAAAACAGACTCAAAGTCAAATAATGGAGTACAATCATTCAAGCAAACAACTCAAAAAGGTTGAGGTTGTCATACTAATATCAGAAAACACAGATTTAAATTATAAGGTTAAAAGAAACAGAGATGAACATTTGCTTTTGTTTTGGGGCACACCCAGTGACACTCAGGGTTTATTCCTGGCTATGCACTCAGAAACCACTCCTGTCTTGGGGAACAATATGGGACTCCTAAAGTCTAAAGCACAGTCCATTTTGGGTTAGCCATTTTGAAGGAAAATCCCCTACTACTGTGTTATCATGCTGGCCCATATGAACATTTTTTAAATAATGTATTTATTTGAACACCATGATTCCAAACATGACTGTAGTTTGGTTTCAGTCATAAAAACAGCACCCCCTTTTACCATCACCATGCACCCATATTCTCTTCCCCACCCCCTGCCTGTATTTGAGACAGGATTTCTTTATACCTCACTCACTGAAATTGTTCTGCTAGTTCTCAGTGTAGTTATTAATCTAACTGCACTCACCTTCCTTGTGGTGTAATTAATATCATGAGCCAGAATTCTGGTTCTCATCTCTGGCAATTATTTCAATGTTTTTTATTTTTCATAAAACCCATAGATGAGGGGTAATATAAGTTGTCTCTATCTCCCTCTGACTTATTTCACTCAGCATGATAGATTCCATGCACATCCATGTATAGGAAAATTTCATGACTTTATCTCTCCTCATGGATGCATAATATTCCATTGTGTATTTGTACCACAGTTTCTTTAAACATTCATTCATTGAAGGGCATCTTGGTTATTTCCGGTGTCTGGCTATTGTAAATCATGCTGCAATAAATATAAGTGTGAGAAAGAAATTTTTGTATTGTGGTTTTTAGTTCCTAGGGTGTACCCCTAGGAGTGGTATTGCTGGATCAAGAGGGTGCTAAATAACCAGTTTTAAAAATATCTCCACATTGTTTTCCATAAAGGATGGAATAGAAGTCATTTCCACCAGCAGTGAATGAGAGTTCCTTTCTTCCCACATCGTGGTCAGCAGTGATTCTTTTTATTCTTTGTGATGTGTGCCAGTCTCTGTGGTGTGAGATGGTACCTCATTATTGTTTTTATTTGCATTTTCCTGATGATTGCTGATTTGAAGCACTTTTTCATGTGTTTTTTGGCCATTGGTATTTATTCTTTGATAAATTGTTCGTTTCTTCTCTCCCATTTTTGATAGGGTGATATATATATGTATATATATACATATATATACATATATATATATATAACCAAATATATATATTTGGTTTTTGGGTCACACCCGGCAGTGCTCAGGGGTTATTCCTGGCTCCATGCTCAGAAATTGCTCCTGGCAGGCACGGGGGGACCATATGGGGCACCGGGATTCGAACTGATGACCTTTTTGCATGAAAGGCAAATGCCCTACCTCCATGCTATCTCCTGGGCCCCAGGGTGAGATATTATTTTCTTGTTGAGTTCTATCAGTACATTCTATATCTTTGACATTAGCTCATTTTCTGATGAGCGTTAGGTGTATAGTTTCTCCCATTCTGTGGGTGACTTTTATATACTAGGCATTATTTTTTTTGAGGTGCAGAGGCCTCTCAGCTTAAATAATCCCATTTATCTTTGCTTTAATTCTTTGGAGAATGCTGTTTCCTCCTTAAAGATGACTTTTGTTTCAATGTCAGAGTGATTACTTAAGTGTTGTTTTACATATATACCTTATGGTTTCAGGTATGATATCAAGGTCTTTAATTCATTTGCATTTGACCTTTGTGTCTGCTGTTAGGTGGAGATCTGAGTTTGTTTTTTTGCAAGTGGCTGACCAACTATCCCAAGAACACTTATTGAAAAGGCTTTCCTTACCCCATTTTGCATTTCTTGCCCCTTTATCAAAGATTACTTGATATTGTATGGAGGGAGCATTATCTGAATAAGATAGTATATTCCTTTGATATGAGAGTCTGTTTTTACTCCAGTACCATACTGTTTTAATGGCTATAGCTTTGTAATACAGTCTAAAGTTAAGAAAAGTGATGCTTCCCATATTCCGTTTCCCAAGGGCTACTCTATTCTTCTAGATGAGTTTCAGGAGTGTTTGATCCACTTCTTTGAAGAATGTCATGGGTATCCTTAGAAAAATTGCATTAAATCTGTACAGTGCCTTGGGAAGTATTACCCCAAGGGTAATTATATTTTAATTATATTTATCCTGCTAATCCGCGAGCAGGGTATGTGTCTTCATTTCCAAGTGGCCTCTTTCATTTCTTGAAGCAGTGTTTTCTAGTCTTATTTGTACAAGTCCTTCACTTTTTTTGTTTTTGTTTTTGTTTTGGAGGCACACACATTTGATGTTCAGGAGGTTACTCCTGGCTATGAGTTAAGAAATCGCCTCTGACTTAGGGGGTCACATAGGATGCCAGGGACAGAATTGAGGTCTGTCCTAGGCTAGTGCTTGCAAAGAAGACGCCTTACCTCTAGCGCCACCTATCCGGCATCAAGTCCTTCACATTTTTAGTAAAGTTGACTCCAAGATATCTGAGTTAATGGGGCACTTATGTGATTGGAATTGTTATATTTGATGTTTATTTTTTATCATTATTGGTGCATAAGAAGACCATTGTATTATATGTGTTAATTATGTAGCCTGCCAATTTGTTATATTTGTTTCTAGAAACTTTTTGGTAGGTTTTCTAAATATGCTGTCATGTTATATTCAATCAATGAGAGTTTGATTTCTTTCTTTCCTATCTGGATGCCTCTGATATCTTTTTCTTGCCTAATCGCTATGGCAAGAAAATCCAGCACTATGTTTAATAGAAGTGGTAAGAGAGGGCAGCCTTGTCTTCTACCAGAATTTGAAGAAAAGTTTTATAGTTTATCTCCACTGAGAATAATATTTGCCATTCGCTTGTGATAGATGGACTTGAGTATATTGAAAAAAGTCCCTTCCATTCTGATTTTGATGAGATATTTATTCAAGAATGAGTGTTGGACATTATCAAATGCATTTTTGCATTTATTGATATAATCATATGATTTTTTCCTTTTTGTTGATATGATGTATTATGTTGGTTGATTTACTTATGCTAAACCATACTTGCATTCCTGGAATGAATCCTACTTGGTCCAGATGTATGACACTCTTGATGATGCATTGGATCCTATTTGTCAGAATTTTGTTGAATTTTGCACCTGGGTTCATCAGGGATATTAAGATGTAGTTGTCTTTTTTTTCTAGCATCTATGTCTCCTTTTTGTATCAAGGTGATGGAAGCCTTGTAAAAATTATTTGTCAGTGTTGCTGATCCTTCAATTTCATTAAAGATCTTGAAGCGGATTGGTAGAAGTTCTTATTGAAAGTTTGAAGTAATTTGTTAGTGAATACAGCTGAGATTGGGCTTTGTTTTTGGGAAGATTCTTGATGACCATTTTAATTTACTCAGTAGTGTTGGGTCTCTTTAGATATGCTAGATCGTCCTTCCACAACTGTGGAAGTTTATAAGATTCCAAGTATTTATCCATTTCTTACAGGTTTTTGTGTTTCATGGCATAGTTTCTCAAATGTCTGCAAGATCTGTATTGATCTCCCCCTTTTCATTCCTAATCCAGTTTATTAAATTTCTTTCTCTCCATTTCTCTGTGAGTTTTGCTAAAAGTTTATCAATATTGTTTATTTTTTCAAAGAGCCAACTTTTATTGTTGTTGATCTTTTGGATTGTTATTTTTTGATTTCCACTTCACTGATTTGTATTCTAAGTTTTGTTGTTTCTTCCTGATTACCTATTTTTGTTTTTTTTGTTCATTATTTCTAATTTTAAAAGCTGTATCATAGAACTTTTTAAATAGGACCCTTCTTCTTTTCTGATGTGTGCTTCCAAGGCGATAAAATTTCCTTAGTAGTGATTTTTTTGTGTCCTGTAAATTCTGACAATTTGTGTCTTCATTGTCATTTGCTTCCAGGAATGTTTTGATTTCATTTTTAATTTTATCTCTGACCCACTGGCTGTTCAGAAGTGAGCTGTTTATTTTTCAGGTGTTAAAGTTTTTCTTCTGTATTTCTTTGTAGTTAACTTTTGATATCAGTGTCTTTGGTCAGTGAAGGTTTTCTGTACAATTTCTATTCTATGGACTTTATAGAATATGTTTTATGGCCAACATGTGACATATCCTGGTATCTTTTATATATAGTCCACACACATTATATATAGAGAGAGTTTAGTTTCAACCTTTGTTGAGTTTCAATTGGTGTCAGGGAAGTGTTAAGTTCTTCCACTATTATTGTGTTGCTACTAATATCTTCTTTCAGGTTAGTCAACAGTTATATTAAATATTTTGCAGTTCCATAATTAGGTGCATATATATTTAGTAGTGTGATTTGTTCTTATTTTACATATCCTTTGATTAGTACAAAATGACCAGCTTTATCCCTTATAACTTTTCTGAATCTAAAGTTTGTTTCTTCTGATACTAATATGGCCACTTCAACTTTTTAAAAGTGTTGTTTGCTTGGATGATTTTCCTCCAGTCTTTTGATTTTGAGTCTATGCTTGTTCTGATTATTCAGATGTATTTCTTGTACTCAGCAGAATGTTGGATTCAGCTTTTTGATCCATTTTTCCACTCTTTGTCTTTTATCAGGTGTTTTAGTCCATTAACGTTGAGAGGATCAATTGTCATGGGATGTAGTGTCATCTTTGTGTAGACGTTTGGTGTGTCTGTTGGTCTGCTTTCCTTAAAGTAGACCTTTCAGCTTTTCTTTTAGGGCTGGTTTTAATTCAGGTACAGAACATTGTATTATTTGCATGCATAAAAGCCTGCTTGGATTGGCTGAGTTAGAGAGATGGTCTGAATCTACACTGTAAAAAGCCTCCTCAGAATGGCCAGAATCAGAAAGAAAGTCTATTACAGCATATCCTTTGAACTTTTGTTTGTTGTGATTGGCTCACTGTTGTAAATACAGTTGCAGCACAGGAATGTTCTGTCTTATACAGCGAATTTAGGCCTAAACCTATGTTTTTTTTTAATTTTTATTATGATTGAAGTTCATTACACAGGATTATTTATGATACATAGTGACAATGAATAAAGGGCATTCCCACCACCAGTGTTGTCCTCCCTCCACTACCATTTCCAGCATGTCTCCCATATCTCCCACCTTTACCCACCCCACCCCCAACCCCAGAATACTAGTGCAACTGGTCTCCACTTTACAGCTTGCTGTAGGTTGGGTATCTACCCTGTTTGGTGTTCCAGTCTGATCATTTTCCATTTACGCTACATATTCATATGACTGGTCCTGGTGACATCCTTTTCTCCCCTCAATTTATGAGGCTGAATGATTCAAGTTATGCTATTCTGTTTGCGATAAATAGGTTAAGGATAAGAGAAGAAAAAAATTGATATTAACTACTAAAAGAAAATGAAATTAAAAAAGCACCAAATAATATCCACAAGAGTGAAAAAAAGTGGAAAAAAGAGAGAAGGAAAATATCAAAAACAGAAAAAAATTAAACAAAACAAAACCAGAAAAAGGAGTGGTAGGGTTTGGTGTTACCCCACTTTTTCTCAAAGAATGGGAACAGGTGAAAATAAAATCTTTGATAGATTCAACAGAAACAACATAAGAATCATTGAAGTCCCAGAGACCCAGGAAGAAAATCCGCAGGAAGAATCAGCAATCAAGGACATCATTGCAGATAAACTTCCAGAGATACAACCAAATCCTGCATGCCCGAGAGTATCAGCTAGAAGAAACCCGAAGAAAAGCACACCAAGACACATCCTAAACACAATGATGAGTTCCATACATAGAGATAGAATACTGAAAGAAGCATAATCAAAAAAAAATTATGCAAGGGAGAATTGCGCAAGGGAGAATCCTCAAGACTTACAGCAGACCTGTCATAAGAAACCCTCAAATTCAGAAGGCAGCTTTGGGATATAGTGACAAAGCTCAATAAAATGAATGGTTTGCCTAGAATATTGCACCAAGGAAGTATACATAGTTTCACGGAAAAACAGCATTTCTGAAAATTTAAGAACACAAAACCAGCCTTAAAAGACAACTGAGGGGCCCGGGAGATAGCATGGAGGTAAGGCGTTTGCCTTTCCTGCAAAAGGTCATCGGTTCGAATCCCGGTGCCCCATATGGTCCCCTGTGCCTGCCAGGAGCAATTTCTGAGCATGGAGTCAGGAGTAACCCCTGAGCACTGCCGGGTGTGACCCAAAAACCAAAAAACAAACAAAAAAACAAAACAAAACAAAAAACCCTGAAAGTTCTACTTTAAGTCAAGGTAGACCAAGAAACACACCAAAGTCCTACACAACAATAAATCCCATGACAACAGAGTGGCAAAATGGATCAAGAAGCTGAATCCAACATTCTACTGCCTACAAGAAACACACCTGAATAGTCAAAACAAACATATACTCAAAATCAAAGGCTAGAGGACAATTATTCAAGCAAAAAACTCCCATAAAAATGGTAGTGGCCACATAAATACCAGATGACACAAAATTTAGATGTAGAAAAGTAATAAGGGATAACGTGGACATTTCATTTTATTCAAGGGGTATGTGCAACAGGACGAAATTACACTATTAAACATACTGTTTAATAGAGAACACGAAAATAATAAAATTGTCGACAAATCTAAAAGAAGACTTCAACAGAGACACAATAATAGTGGGATACCTCAACACTGCCCTGTTACCCCTTGATAAGTCAAGCAGGCTAAAACCCAACAAGAATATGATAGTCTCAAAAGGAGAAATGGAAGACAGTGGCATATATATGGTATCTATATTATATATAATACTGATATATATGGTACTCCATCCCCAGAAAACTTGATACACATTCTTCTTGAATGCACATAGGTCATTCTCCAGGATATACTACATTCTAGCCCATAAAATATTCTTCCATAAAATAAGGGGAAAGAAATCTTACAGACTACTTTCTTTGATCAAAATGCACTAAAATTAGAACTACAAAAAGACACAAATGAAAAGCTGTAACACCTGTTAAACAATTCACTAATAAATAATCAGTGGGTCAGAGATGAAATCAAAGAGGAAATCAGAAGACTCCTGGAAACAAATTCAAATGAAGACACAAATACTCAGAATTTGTTGGACACAGCAAAAGTAGAACTAAGAGGAAAATTTCTAGGTTACAAGCACACATCAGTAAGAAAATGCCTAGATAAATAACTTAATTACAGCCTATAAAATTAGAAAATGATGAACAACAACGACAACTAAAAAACAAAAAGTAGGCAGAATTGAATATCATAGCTTAGAGTAGAAATTAATGAAGCAGAAATAAAAAAAGCAATCCGAAAGATAAACTAAAGCAAAAGTTGGTTCTTTAAAAAAATAAACAAGATTTATAAAACACTAGCAAAACTCATAAATAAATGAAGAAAGACTTAATAAACCAGATTAGTAATAAAAAGGGGGAATATATTACAGATACTAGAGAGATTCATATTGTAATCAAAGACTACTTTGAGACACTCTATGCCACAAAATATGAAGACCTGGAAGAAACAGACAAATTCTTGGACCCTTATAATCTTCCATAGCTGAATCAGAATTATCTAGCATATTTAAATAGACACATTACGAGTAGGGATTTTAAAGTGGCAATCAAAAATCTTCCCATAAGCTAAAACCCAGGCTCAGATAGATTCACTAATGAATTTTTTTCAAATTGTTCAAATGGAATTACTACCAATCCTTTTCAGGCTCTTTCAGGAAATTGAAGAAATGCACACACTTTCCATTAGTTTTTATGAAGCTAACATTACCCTGATGCTAAAACCAGACAGAGATGCTGCAAAAGGAAAGCAGTAGAACAATATCCCTATTGAACACATATGCAAAGATCCTAAAACATCCCAGCAAATAGGATCCAATGCCTCATCCAGACGATTATACACCAAGACTAAGTAGGCTTCATTCCAAAATGTAAGAATGGTTGAACATACATAAATCAATCAACATGATACAACATATCACAAAAGGAGAAATAAAAACCATTAACGCCACAGAAACTCAAATTCCTTGCAGTCAAATTAAGTGAAGAAGTGAAGGGTCTATTAAAAAAGTATAAAGTACTGCTTCTGGAAATAAAATGGAACACAAGAAAATCGAGACAAATACCCTTTTCATGTATTGGAAGGATTAACTTCATTAAAATGGCAATATTCCCCTCAAAATTTAAAGATTTAATGCAATTCCTCTAAGGATACCCATGACATTCTTCAAAGAAGTAACTCAAAGACTCCTTACATTTATTTAGAACAATAAATACCCACAAATACTTAAAGCAACCTTTAGGAAAAAGATGGAAGCATCACTCTCTCCAGATATAAAGTATATTATGAAATCATTGTCATTAAAACAGCATGGTGCTGAAAAATATATACTCTGAGATCAATTAGAATAGACTTGAGTATCAAGAAAATGTCCCACAGACATATAATCAATATCTTTGATAAAGGGGCAAGAAACACAATATAGAGCAAGAAAAGCCTTTCAACTGTGTGTTGGGACAAATGATCAGTCATATGCAAAAGAACTAACTTGGACCTCCATCTAACACCATGCACAAAGGTTAAATCCAAATGGATTAAAGACCTTGATATTAGACCTGGAACCATAAGGTATATAGAAGAACATGTAGGTGAAACACTCCATGACATCGAGACTAAAGGCACCTTCAAGGAGGAAACGTCACTGTCTAAACAAGTGGAAGCAGCGATGAACAAATGGGATTAGACTAAGCTGAGAAGCTTCTGTACCTCAAAGAAAATAGTGAGTAGGATACAAAGGCCACCCCCAGAATGGGAGTAATTATTCTCCTAATATACATCAGATAAGGGGCTAATATCTAAGATATACAAGATATACTGACAGAACTTTAACAGGAAAAAATGTAACCCCATGGAAAAATGGGGAGAAGAAATGAATATACACTTCCTCAAAGAAGAAATACAAATGGCCAAAAGACACATAAAATATTGCTACACATCACTAATCATCAGGGAGTTTCAAATTAAAACCACACTAAGGTACCCTCTACTTACTCAGAAGTGGCATCACAAAAGCCAGAACACATTACAGAGAACAAAGAGAATGTGGGGAGAAAGGAACTCTCATTCACTGCTGATAGAATGTTTAGTTTAGCTTTTATGGAAAACAATATGGAGTTTCCTAAAATGACACTTGGACATTAAGCCTCCATATGATCCATCTATACCACTTCTAGTGATATAGCCTAAAAACACAAAAAAACAGTACCGTTTGCACACCCTTATTCAATGCAGCGCTATTTACAATAGCCAGAATCTGGAAACAACCCAATGCCAAATAATAATTCAGTAGCTGAAGAAAATGTGGTATATATACACAATGGGATACTATGCAGCTGTCAGGAAAAATGAAGTTATGGAATATTTCTATACATGGGTGGACATTGAAACTATTATGCTTAGCTAAATCAGAGGGAGATACAGAATTGTCTCACTCATCTATGTGTTTTTAGACAAAAAGACATTATTGTAATAATGCCCAGAGACAATAGAGATGAAGATTGGAAGAATGAACCACAATATGAAGCTTATCACAAAGAGTGGTAAATACACTTGGAAAAATAGTTACACTAACACTCTAATGACAATGGCAGTGAGTGAGAAGTATTTTTCTTGTTGGGAATGTAGGCAAGGGGTGGGGAGTATCATGATGGGGCATGAGTGGTGAAAAGGATGCAGAAGGGGGGTGCTCATTTTTTATATCTGAATTTCAACTACAAAGATGTTTGTAATCACAATATTTAAATAAATATATTATTTTTTAAAAAATAAACAATGTATTACATTTCCCAGTACATGAAAGGTATACCATAATTCAGGTTTCTTCCTTTGCTGACTTCTTTTTTCACATTCTCTGTTACAGAGAATATTAGTGAGGTGCAATACTTCTACTGTGATCTCTAAACCAAGGCCTTGGACATATACAATGCACATTTATAGAAGAAAGTCTTAAGTAGCATAAAAAATTAAAACTACCATGGTCATTGGACCCTTCACACTACAGATTTTAGTTTAATAAGCCTTTTCCTGGTTTGTCCACAGTTGATGCTATTATATATATCATAAGTATTTTCATCAGTACAGTAAAAAGATGGCAACTACAGAATGGGATGACATTTTGAGAACAAGAAAATAACCAAACATTCAATGAGTTAGTTAGTCTAGCCCAAATTATCTGAAGCTAACATCTTAAATTCACAGATATTTCTTCATGCTTATGATTTTATTTTCTTTCATTAAAATGTCACGTCATGGCACCGGTGAGATAGTATGGAGGTAAGGAGTTTGCTTTCATGCAGAAAGTTAGTGGTTCGAATCCTGGCATCCCATATGGTCCCCTGAACCTGCTAGGAGCGATATCTGAGTGCAGAGCCAGGAATAACTCCTGAGCAAAGCGGGGTGTAACCAAAAAACAAAAGCAAAAAAAAAAACACAAAAATTCACTTCAACAACACTCTTGTTCTTAAATATGCATTTTTAAATAACATGCACATTTTATATTTAATTTTATTATTACTCAGTAAAAATAAATGGATCTTTACTTCATATACATGAGAAAGATGTGAGTAAAGATTATGCTCCAGAGGAATTCTTAGTGTCAACAAAAATACAAAAAACAAAGTACAGAATACTTTTAGAGAGTAAACATTGAGATAACTGTTCCTACATGTTTTCATGCCCTTAACAACATCAAGATAGTTGGAAGTATGGTACTGGTAAGAGACAAAAACAGTAAGTTTTCTCCTAGGTGGGTAACAGCACAAACTGTTGATTATTTGAGACAAGACTTCAATTAGCATCCTAAAGACCTTTCTTCGAGTCACTTAAATATCACTCAAAATTATATATACACACTTTCGTATGAGCATTTGTGTAGATTCAACCATCCTCAAACTTACAGCTTTACTGTTAACCTAAGTGCAGCCATATTAATGGTCAATATTACTGACCCCAGTTCAGAATGCATGCATTGGAATCAATCTCTGAGAACTGACCTTGCTGGAGGATCACGGAGAGGAGGGCTTTCTTGGCACTGGGTCAGTAAAGAAAAACATGCAGCTTGCCCTAGACATTTTGGCTAGGGCCTCCAGTGAGAACATTAAACTTTTTTTTCCTGTAATAATTTCCAAAGAAATTTTGTATAAGTGTTCTGCTCTAGCCCAGAGAAGGAAAATAAAGGGACAAGATGGAACTTTACTTCTGAGTGTCTGAATCTCTAATTTTTTTTTTTATTTCCACTGAATTCATACACACATCTTCTCATGCAGGGACCTCAAGACCTCTGTGTCTGGCCCAAGTAGTCCTGACAGTAATTTGCATTTAACATACACAATTAATAACAGTGTAATTTTATTGTTGTGACACATTTATATTAATAAGATATTTTTGCAAATGTATACCTATATAGATTAGATTAATATTATTCATGAAATTATATATTTTTTCTTATTACACTTTAAGTGCTATGCAGATTCTGACCAAAATACTTTGACTACATTTTTATTTAATACCTTCAGCTTCATCAAAGGCCAAGAAATATTAAAAATATCTCTCTGCAAGTACAGGGTCAAACACTACTGATTCATTTTCTTTTCTTTTGAGCTTTATTTTTCTATTTTTATTTTATTTCACTTACTTTATTCTTTAGATGCAACTTTATTTGAAGGAAGCCTCTTATGGTGATGCATAGAAGACTATATGCAGTGCTATTTTTAAAACCTGTGCTATCCTCCTATCCCCACTTTTATAATGTCATTTATATAGACATCATACAGATCTTTTAAAACCAGTGTGTCCAACTGAATGTTTAAACTCTATATATGTTCCAAATTTATCTTTCTAGCAGAGATCAACTGACAAAATTCTCTTCATTTCTCCTTTTTTATTTTCAGGAAAAAAATTAACCCATTTTTCCTGTTACAGCATAAAAATATCACACGCACATATTATGTATTAGATTCACTCTAGACTCCAAGTTTTTTGAAAGCAAATAATCTTTCTGATTACTTTGTATACCATGGGCCACCCTGAATAGGAGCATGGCTTTAAGAAAAATATAAACATATATTTTGAGGTCACGTCTAAATGTACTCAAGGCTAATTTCTGGGTTGATGCTCAGGGATCACACCTAGTGGGACTTAGGATACCATATTGGATGCCTGGTGGTCAAACTTGTGTCTGCTGCAGATAAGATAAACACCCACTCCAGACTGAATGTACTACATTTTCTGTATATGTCAGTTCCTTAAAAACAGACATAGAGCATCTAGCTTAGAAGGTCTAACATAATTTTAAAGAGGCAAGCCAATTATATTTGGAAAACACAGTAACCTTTAAATGAATGCTAGCTTATAATTATTATTTTATGGTTGTTGTTACTATTACCATTAGTTACCATGGTAGTGTTATTGTTCTAATAATTGTTTACAGGTACATAATATAGCTTAAACCTTGATAAATATTTCAGAATAACTACTAATGGTATATATATACATAAATATGATTTTTCTTTCACATTATGAGGGGTACATTATACTCATTTTGGCAAATGGAAATGAAGGCAAATATAACTAAGTGTAGAAACTAGGTATGTACATTGCCCGATTATGTGTGATTTGAAAATTTTGTTTTATGGCCACATATAAAGGTGTTCAGGTATTACTCCCCACTCTGTGTTGAGGGATCACTTCTTGTGAGATTCAGTGAAATCATAAGTGGTTCTATGAATTGATGGTGGGTTGGTCTTGTACTGGGCAAGAATAATATCCTTTGTATTATCAATGTGAACCACATTCTGGCCATGCATACTATCCTAAATGTGCAGTGTGTCAGAAATCTCAGGAAGCTGACAGGGAAAGAAACTTCAAATCTGTAGAATTCTACAAGACTCCTGGAAAATGGTGTTTCAGGTTGTGTCAAGAACCTGCATCAAAACATCAAAACAGGACCTGGAGAGATAGCACAGCGGCGTTTGCCTTGCAAGCAGCCAATCCAGGACCAAAGGTGGTTGGTTCGAATCCCGGTGTCCCATATGGTCCCCTGTGCCTGCCAGGAGCTATTTCTGAGCCGACAGCCAAGAATAACCCTTGACCACTGCCAGTTGTGGCCCAAAAACCAAAAAAAAAAACAGAAACAAAAACAAAAACAAAAAAAAACAAAAAAAACATCAAAACAGTCAAAGCAACCTCCATGTAAATACTAAGATTTCTGAGGCGGAAACACACAAGACCTGGTTATAACTGCAAGTTTTTCAACTTAACTGTTCTCTATTTTTTTTTTTACTAACTTTATCACCTAAAATGTGCTGGAATATAAATTATTTAACTTTATTTTCTCCCAACTCAACCTTGCCTGAGTTCAATAGGAAGTGAGAGCAGGTGTCTAGTTAAAAATCAAGGCTGTATCTGAAAGAGGAGATTTCATTAGCCTGGATGCAAAGGCCAGTAATGATCTCATGCAGCTTGTTTTATTTTCAGATCCTTATAGCCTCCTGTTGCCCAGGGTCCCTCTTATCATATGCATTAGTGGCTCAAAAGCTAACTTGTATGGTGAGTATCCATTAGAAGGCAAACATCAATCCATAGAACACACTATAAGCACTGTAAGTACAAGCAACTAGAATTAAGCTTTTAGTGTTTTTTTCAGGCTCTAGTTCAAGTGTTAAATAGGTGCTAATTTATTTCTTAACAAATACTTTCTATAATAAAAAAAGGAAGAATGGGAGCTAGGGGTCAAGTGGTCTCAGATGCAATGGTGGAGATAAAAAGGGACAGAAATAAATACACAAGCCAAAGTAAATAGCAATAGAAAAAGAAAACCAAAATATAACTATCTAAACTTAAAATGGGCCTGTGACACTGGCAGACCAGGAGACTAAGAGTGGAGGTATAAGATGCACACTGAGAACTTTAGTAGAGGGAGGACAACACTGGTGGTGGGAATGACCCCAATTAATTATCACTCTATGTGAAATCGAACTATGAAGAACTTGTAATTCACAATTTTTTTTTGGTTTTTGGGTCACACACAGCAGTGCTCAGGGGTTACTCCTGGCTCCATGCTCAGAAATTGCTCCTGGCAGGCATGGGGGACCATATGGGGCACCGGGATTCAAACTGATGACCTTTTGCATGAAAGGTAAACACCTTACCTCCGTGCTATCTCCAGGGCCCCAATTCACAATTTTTTTAATAAAAACTTTCTGAGGGCGATACTATGTTTTAACTTTTTATTTTTCAAGTTTGCTTTAATATATCTATATTAAAATAAATTATTTAATTGAAACATCATGACACTTGAACAACAATGTTCATTATTGAATTTCAGTCATACAATGTATAACACTTCTCACCAGTGCAAATTTCCCATCACCGATATCCCTAGTTTCCCTCCTGCTTTCCCTTCTGGCCTCCAGAATAAATAAAATATTTATAAAGATTAAAAGTAAAAAAAAAACAATAATAAAATAAGAAAAATTAAAAAGATTTTTTTCACTTTTTCCTATAGATACTGTGGTTTTCAATATTGTTACATGCTTACCAATTTATCTCCTTTCATCACCCAGCTCTATCAGAGTGGCCATTGCTTACAAATGTTATCACAGTGGCCTCTTTTTTGCCCTAAATATACTCCCCTACTATTTGTGGCAAGATTTTTACCATGAACTGATCCTCCTAATACTCATCTTTATATTATTATATATTATAATATATAATATATTATATAATATATCTATCTATAAATTATATTAATTGTTATATATCACTAAACTTTTTTATTATCTAACAAATGAATTTGATCATTCTATGTCTATGCCTCTCTTGCTCTGATCTCACTCACCATAATACTCCCCATATCCATCCATGTATAACACATACCATATTTTCCTAACAACTGTGAAGTATTGCATTGTGTAAATGCAGCATGTTTCCTTATGCACTCATATATTCTCACAAACATGGGTTGTGCTCAGATTCTGGTTATTGTGAAAAGTGCTGTAATGAACATATAAGTGCAGAGGGTTTTCCTGCATTGTTTTTTTTGGATATCTCGGGTATGTGTCTAAGAGCAGTACTGTAAGAAGCTCAAATTCTAGTATTATAAAAAATGCCCATATATCTTTTTTTTTAAAGGCTAAAGTCTTTTAAAATGTAAAGTCTACATTTACACCAGCAGTGAATGAGTCTCTTTCTCAAACATGTTTCAGTACTAGTTATTCTTGATTTTTTGATGAAAATGTTTGATCTATTCTTTGAAAAATAACTTGGGTATACATATTGGGAATTTTATTAAAGTTGTACAAAATTTTGGGAAGTATTAACATTTTTGGGAGGACTTTTATGCCACATCTGGTAGTATTCAGAAGTTATTCTTGTTTCTACACTCAGATCACTCTTGGTAGACTTTGTTGACAGTAATTAAACCATCATTTGCTGAGTATGATACAAACACACTGCCTATAGTGCTATTCTTCTCAGCCCACTATTAACATTTTAATCATGATAATTCTCTCAATCAATTAGCAGGGGATTTGTTTCCATTTCCTTGTATCCTCTTATTTATTGAGACAGTATTTTATTTTATTTGTGTAGGACTTCTTAGTTGATAAGAAGGCACTTGGGTTTCTGAAAAAACAATCTTGAATCAAATTGATTTTTTATATCTATTTTCTTTTTAATTTTTTGTACATAGAAAATCATGATTTTGAATATTAATGTGGCTTGACACATTTATATACCAATTCTCCATTCTAGAAGTTCATTTCTCTATTCTTTAGATTTCTAATATCACACCACCCTAAAAAATGAGTTCAAGTATGACATCTTAATATTCTATAAAGATGCTCTTGATTTTGTCATCCCCAAAACAGCTACAGGAAATCATTCTAGGACTGTATTGAAGAGCATTGGTGAGATTGAGAAAATTTGTTTTGTAACACATCTTAAAATAAAGGCTTTTAATTTTTCTCCATTGAGAATAATAATTACACTGAGTTTCTAGTAATGGCTTTGAGGAAAGTTCATTCAATTCACATTTTGTTGAGCTTTGTTATAAATCTGTGCCTATATTTTCAAGGATATGATGATATATTTTTCTTTAATTCATATAGGAATATTATGTTGATTGGATTGAATATTTTAAACTGTTCTTGTATTCTGAGGATGATTCCTAATTGATCATGGTGTATGATCTTTTAAATGCATTTTAGTATTCTATTTGCTAGTATTTTGTTATCTTTGCATCTGTGCTCATCAAAAATATTGGCCTTTAATTATATCTTCTTTATTTTGTGATGTCTGCTTTTCATATAAAAAGTAATGATAGCTTCTTAGAGATTATTTGCTGATTGAGGGTATAGGTGTGTCCACCTGGAGTGTGCCCTCCGTGAGAAGCTAAGAGACTGAAGGGCCTTGGACCCACTCAACCAGGATGATTGCAAGCTACACTGCAGTCGTTTCTGACGGTTATAGGTGTGCCCACCTGGAGAATGCCCTCTCTGAGAAGCTCAGAGACTGAGGAGTGTTGTAACCACCTAATCAGGGTGAGTACAGGCATTCACTGCCTTAGTCATTGAGGGGTACCAAGTTGTGCCCGCCTGGAGAGTGCCCTTTGTGAGAAGCTCAGAGACTGAGGGACTTGGAGCTGCCCGACCGGGGCCAGTGTAGACCTCCATTGCTGTCGCCATTAAAGGGTATAGGCGCACCTGCCTGGAAAATCACCTCTGTGAAAAGCTCAGAGAATAAGGGGTCTTGGACACACCAGACCAGGGCAAGTGCTGACCTCCTCTGCTGGCACCATTGAGGGGTACACCATTGAGAGGTATGGGAATGCCCGCCTGCTGAGTGCCTTCCCTGAGAAGCTCAGAGACTGAGGTGACTTGGACCCTAGGACCAGAGCTAGTGCAGTCCTCCACTATGGTCTCCATTGTGGGGTAACTAAACATGCATGCCTGGAGAGTGCACCCCCCTGTGGGAATCTCAGAGACAGAGGTTTCATGGTCCCACCCAAAAAGGGTGGAACCAGAGGTGTGCAGCTACTCTGCTTCACTTTGTTGCCTCACGTTCTTTCTAACTAATGAACCCTCACCATAACACACAGAAAAAAATCAAACTACAAGAGTGACAATGGGGAACCTAATAGGCAAACACAATGCACAGAGAATGAAGATGATAGATCTGATGACCCAAAAAATACCAACCATCTGATTAATCTCTCAGATAGGAGTTTACAATTGAAATATGGAAGATCCTTATGGAAATCAAAGAAAGCGTAGCTCTAGCTGAAAAGAACACAAAGATAGAAATCAGAAATCTCCAAACTGTAATTACAGGTTTAAAAAAACAAGGTAGCTGAACTGAAAACCTCAATGTAAAGCCTCTCAAATAGGGTAACAGCAGCTGAGAACACGATCAGTGATCTGGAAGATGAAATGCAGAGCAACTCCATACAGCAAAAAAGATTTGAAAAGAACCTTAAGGCAAACTATCAGACAATTAAAAATCCTGCCTGCCTAAAGAGATCGGAAGAAAAACAACCCAAGACACATCCTAGTCACAATGACGAATATGAGATAGAGATAGAATACTGAAAGCAGCAAGATCAAAATGGGAAATTACTTTCAAAGGAGCATCCTTAAGATTTACAGCAGACATGTCACAAGAAACTCTAAAGACGAGAAGAAATTGGTGGGATATTGTGACAAGACTGAATGAAAAGGATGCTTCACCTAGAACACTGTACCAAGCCCAACTCACATTCAGGTTTGAAGGAAGAATACATAGCTTCACAAAAAGCAAGAGCTCAGAAACTTTACAGTTGCCAAGACCAGTCTTAAAGAAAAAAACTAAACGGTCTACTTTAAGACAAGACAGACCAACAGACATACCAAACTTATACCCAAAGATGACATTAAATCCCATGACAATCATCTCTCTCAACGCCAATGGACTAAATGCACCAAGTAAGACACACAGGTCTAAATGGATCAAAAAAAAAATGAATGAAACCTTTTGCTGCCTACAAGGAACACACCTGTACAGTCAGAACAACACAGACATAAAATCAAAGGCTAAAGGAAAATCATCCAAGCAAACAACCCCTTAAAAAACTGGGGTGGACATATTAATATAGATGACACAAACTTTAGACTCAGAAAAGTTGTAAGGCACAAAGATGGACATTTCAAACTAATCAAGGGATATGTGCAGCAGGAAGAAATAGCACTACTAAACATACATGCACCCAATGAGAAATAAGCAAATAAGATAATACAATTATTACCAAATTTGAAACAGGATATCAAGAAAAATACAATAATTGTGGGAGTCCTCAACATGGTCCTGTCAATAACTGATAGATCATCCAGACTAAAACCCCCAAAAGTATACTAGCCCTGAAATGAGAAATGGAAGAAAGAGGCCTAGTAGATATATATATATATATATATATATATATATATATATATATATATGTATAACACTCCATCCACAGAAACCTGGATACACACACATTCTTCTACAATGTATATGTGTCATTTTCCAGAATAGACCACATGCTGTCACTTAAAACATACCTCCATAAAATCAAGAGGATAGAAATTTTGCAGGCTGGGGCCCGGGAGATAGCATGGAGGTAGGGCGCTTGCCTTTCATGCAAAAGGTCATCGGTTCGAATCCCGGTGCCCCATATGGTCCCCCCGTGCCTGCCAGGAGCAATTTCTGAGCATGGAGCCAGGAGTAACCCCTGAGCACAGCCGGGTGTGACCCAAAAACCAAAAAAAAAATTTTTTTTTGCAGGCTAACTTTGCTGCTCAAAAGGCTCTGAAATTAGATGTGAAATAAAAAGGGGCAGAGAAAAAAAAAACTTTAACAATTGGAGATTAAGCAGCATACTACAAACAACCAGATGGATTCTAGATGAAATCAATGAATTGATCAAAACTTTACCGGAAAGAAATGTTAATGAAGGCTCTGCTGAGAAAACTGAGGACTGAGGGGAGTTTCTTCCTGTGCTTCTGTCTTTCTGAATTCTTGGAGTTCTCCTCAGACATCAGATCCCTGGGAAGCGAACCCATAAAACACTGCATTCTGAAGCTGCCAGTGAGTCAATGAGTGAGTAAGAACTGACTGGATGTGAGGCACCTAATTGGAGAGCTGGTTGCTCTTCCTGCGGGAGACTCCGCCCAGCTGCGCTCTGCTGAGAAAACTGAGGACTGAGGTGACTTTCTTCCTGTGCTTCTGTCTTTCTGAATTATTGGAGCCCCAAGAATTCTACCCAATAAACCCCATCACAACAGGCAGGAAAAACCAAACTACTAGTGTGACAATGTGGAAAGCTCGAAGGCATACACCATGCACCGAGAATGAAGATGATAGCTTGGATGACCTCAAAAATTGCAACCATCGGCTCAACCTCTCGGATAAGGAACTTAAAATAGGAATATGAATATGTTTGTAAAACTCCAAGAGAGCATAAATTGCTCTGAACAGAACACAAAGACAGAACTCAGAAAACTCCAAACTGAAATAGCAGACCTGAAAAACACGGTAGCTCAACTGAAAACCTCAGTGGATACCCCAACAGCATGGTAACAGCAGCTGAGGAGAGAATCGGAGTACTGGAAGATGAGATGCAGAAAAACTCAACACAGCAGAAGAAATGGGAAAAGAACCTTAGGACAAATGATCAGGCAATGGAAAAAGTACTCAAGAAATGGGAACAGATGAAAATAGAAGTCTTTGATAAACTCAACAGAAACAACATAAGAATAATCATTGGAGTCCCAGAGACCCAAGCAGGAGACCACCAGGAAGAATCAACTGTCAAAGACATCATCAAAGAGATACTACCAGAGTCAAGGACTACATGCAAACAAATCCTGCATGTCCGAAGAGTACCAGCCAAAAGAGATCCAAAGAAAACACCCCCAGACACATCATCAGAAAAATGATGAATCCCACAGACAGATATAGAATAATAAATGCAGCAAGATCAAAATGGGAAATTACATTCAAGGAGCATCCCTAAGACTTACAGCAGACATGTCACGAGAAACTCTCAAGGCCAGAACATAGTGATGGGATATTGTGACAAGACAGAATGAAATGAATGCCTCAATGAGAATACTGCACCCAGCCCGACTCACGTTCAGGTTTGAAGGAAAAATACATTGCTTCATGGATAAACAACAGCTTAAAAATTTCACAGATGATAACTCAGGCTTAAAGAAAAAACTGACAGGTCCACTCTAAGACGAGAGAGACCAACAAACACAGGAAACTTATCTACAAAGATGACATTAAATCCTATGACAATCATCTCCCACAATGTTAATGGACTAAATTCATTAATGAAAAGACACAAAGTGGCAAAGTGGGTCAAAAAGATGAAACCAACCTTCTGCTGCATACAAGAAACACATATGAATAGTCAGAACAAACATAGACTCAAACTCAAAGGCTAGAGGAAAATCATCCAAGCAAACAATACCCTCAAAAAAGCTGAGGTGGCCATATTAATATCTGACGACGTGAACTTTATACTCAGAAAAGTGGTACGGGAAAGATGGACACTATTTTCTAATCAAGGGATATGTGCAACATGAAGGAATCAGACTTTTAAACATATATGCACCCAATAAGAACCAGCAAATTATCTAATACAGTTCCTGACAAATCTGAAAGAAGAAATCAGTGATAACACAATAATTATGAGAGACCTCAACAGGGCCCTATCAACACTTGATAGGTCAACCAGACTGAAACCCAACAAAAACATACTAGCCCTGAAAAGAGAACTGGAAGAAAGAGGACTAGTAGATGTCCTACTAGTAGACTAGTAGGACACTTCATCCCAAAAAGCATTGATACACATTCTTCTCCAATGTACATGGGTCATTCTCCAGGATAGACCACATGCTGACACATAAAAAATACCTCCATAAAATCTAGAGGATAGAAATCTTGCAAGCAACCTTTGCCGACCACAAGGCTCTGAAATTAAATGTGAACTACAAAGTCACACAGAAGAAAAACATTAACAACTGGAAATTAAACACCCTGCTACTGAACAACCAGTGAATCCGAGATGAAATCAAAAAGGAAATCAAAACTTTCCTGGAAACAAATGATAATGAAGACACAACTCCCCAGAATCTATGGGACACAGCAAAAGCGGTCCTGAGAGGAAAATTTATAGCTCTACAAGCAAACATCAGGATGGAAGAAAGGGCATACCTGAACAACTTAATGGCGCAGCTTAAAAATTAGAAAATGACCAACAAAAGGAACCAAAAATAGGGAGACAGAAGGAAATAACAAAGCTGAAAGCAGAACTCAATGAATTGGAAACCGAAAATCAATCTGAAAGATCAGCAAAAGTAGATGTCGGTTCTTTGAAAAAATAAACAAGATTGATAGGCCATTGGCAAAACTCAGAAATAAAGAAATCTGATAACCCGTATTAGAAATGAAAAGGTGGAGATCACAACAGATACTGTAGCGATCCAAAGGGTAATAATAAACTACTTTGAGAAACTTTATGCTACTAAATATGGGAACCTAGAAGAAATGGAAAAATTCTTGGACATTTATAACCTTCCACATTTAAATAAGGAAGAGTTAGAATATCTAAACACCCCCTATCACCATTGAGGAAATTGAAATTGTGATCAAACATCTGCTAAAAAGAAAAGCCTACGCCCAGATGGATTCCCTAATGAATTCTTTCAAATCTTTCAAGAGGAACTACTACCAATCCTAGCCAGGCTCTTGCATGAAATTGAAAAAACGCGAACACTCCCAAACAGCTTTTATGAAGCCGACATCACCTTGATACCAAAACTGGACAGAGATGCTGCGAAAAAAGAAAATTACAGACCAATATTCCTGATGAATGCTGATGCAAAGATCTTCAACAAAATACTAGCAAATAGGTTCCAATGCATCATCAAGAAGATCATACATTACGATCAAGAACGTTTCATTTCAGGAATGCAAGGATGGTTTAACATCCATAAATCTATCAACATCATACACAACATCACAAGAAGAATAAAAAAAATCACAGGATCATATCAATAGATGCAGAGAAAGTATTTGATAAGTTCCAACACCCATTCTTAATCTAAACTCTCAGCAAGACAGGAATGGAGGGAACCTTTCTCAATCAGTTGAAGCCATCTACCACAAGCCAATGGCAAATATTATCCTTAAAGGAAAAAAACTAAAAGCCTTCCCTCTAAATTCTGGTACAAGACAAGGCTGTCCGCTCTCACCACTCCCCTTCAACGTAGTACTGGAACTTCTTGCTCTAGCGATTAGGCAAGAAAAGGATATCAAGGGAATCCAGATATGAAAGGAAGAATTCAAGCTCTCATTGTTTGCATGATACTCTACCTAGAAAACCCTATAGAATCTACCAAAAAGATCCTAGAAGCAATAGACTCATATGGCAAGGTGGCAGGCTAAAAAATTAACACACAGAAATCAATGGCCTTTTTATACACCAATAATGATAGGGAAGAGAAGGAAGTCAAGAAGGCATTCCAATTCACAATAGCACCACACAAAATCAAATATCTTGAAGTCAACTTGACCAAAGACATGAAGGACCTATACAAAGAAAACTTTAAAGCACTGCTCCAAGAAATAAGAGAGGACACACGGAAATGAAAACACATAACCTGCTCATGGATTGGCATAATTAACATCATTAAAATGGCAATACTCCCCAAAGAATTATAAAGATTTAATGCGATCCCTATAAAGATACCCATGACATTCTTCAAAGAAGTGGATCAAAAACTTATGAAGTTCATCTGGAACAATAAACACCCTCGAATAGCTAAAGCACTTCTAAGGAAATGAAAAATGGGAGGCATTACTTTCCCCAACTTTAAACTGTACTACAATGCAATAGTTATCAAAACAGCATGGTATTGGAATAAAGACAGACCCTCAGATCAGTGGAATAGGCTTGAATACTCAGACTTTGTCCCCCAGACATACAAGTACCTAATTTTTGACAAAGGAGCAAGAAATCCTAAGTGGAGCAGGAAAAACCTCTTCAACAAGTGGTGCTGGCAGAGCTGGTTAGCCACTTGCAAAAAAAGTGAACATAGACCCCCAGTTAACATCATGTATGAAGGTAAAATTCAAATGGATTAAAGACCTCGATATCAGACTTGATACCATGAGGTATATAGAACAACACGCCAGTAAAACACTCCATGACATTGAGAAAAAAGGCATCTCAAGGTGGAAGCTGCACTTTCCAAGCAAGTGGAAGCAGAGATCAAGAGATGGGAATACATTAAACTGAGAAGCTTCTGTACCTCAAAAGAAATAGTGCCCAGGATACAAGCCTCACACAAAGAGTGGGAGAGGCTTTTCACCCACACCCATCAGATAAGGGGCTAATATCCAAAATATTCAGGGCACTGATAGAACGTTACAAAAAAATCTAATCCCATCAAAAAATGGGGAGAAGAAATGAAGAGACACTTTGATAAAAAAAGAAATACAAATGGCTAAAAGGCACATGAAAAAATGTTCCTCGTCACTAATCATCAGGGAGATGCAAATCAAAACAACGATGAGATATCACCTTACACCACAGAGATTGGCACACATCACAAAAAATGAGAACAATCATTGCTGGCGGTGATGTGGAGAGAAAGGAACTGTTATTCACTGCTGGTGGGAATGCCATCTAGTCCAACCTCTATGGAAAGCGATATGGAGATTCCTCCAAAATCTGGAAATTGAGTTCCCATTCGACCCAGCTATTCCACTCCTAGGGATATACCCTAGGAACACAAGAATTTAATACAAAAAAAAAAAACCTTCCTCACACCTATATTTATTGCAGCACTCTTCAGAATAGCCAGGCTCTGGAAACAACCAAGATGCCCTTCAACAGATGAATGGCTAAAGAAACTTTGGTACTTATACACAATGGAATATTATGCAGCCGTCAGGAGAGATGAAGTCATGAAATTTTCCTATGCATGGATGTACATGGAATCTACCATGCTGAGTGAAATAAGTCAGAGGGAGAGAGATTCAGAATAGTCTCAATCATCTATGGGTTTTGAGAAAAATAAAAGTTATTTTTGCACCAATCCTCAGAGACAATGAGAGGAGGGCTGGAACTTCCAGCTCACATCATGAAGCTCACCACAAAGAGTGGTGAGTGCAGATATAGAAATAACTACACAGAGAACTACCCTAATATGTGAATGAATGAGAGAACTGGAAAGGCTGTCTAGAGTACAGGTGGAGATGGGTTGGGAGGGAGGGAGATTTGAGACATTGGTGGTGGGAATGTTGCTCTGGTGAAGGCAGTGTTCCTTACATGACTGAAACCTAATCAGAACCATATATGTAATCAATGTGTTTACATAAAGGAAAAAAATGAAAAAAGAATAATATTTATCTCTTACTCTCTGAAAAAAATTCATAATTTGGAAAAATGTACTTGAGAATTGAATAAATTTTCCTGAATAAAAAAAAGAAATGTTAATGAAAACACAAATTACCAGAATCTATGGGACACAGAAAAGGTGGGGATATTTATATAATTATAAATATATAAATATAAAAATATAAATAAAAAATATTCCCAAGAGGAATATTTATAGCCTTGAAAGCACACATCAGGAAAAAAGAACTGGCATACTTGAATAGCTTAATAAAGCAGCTCATAAAATTAGTAAATGGTCTCAAAACGAACCAAAATTAAGGAGACTGAAGTAAATAACAAAGCTTAGAGCAGAAATTAATGAAGGGAAAACTAAAAAATACAATCCAAAGATTAATGAAAGCAGAGATGTTTCTTTGAAAAAAAATAAACAAGATTGACAGACCGTTGGCAAAACTCATGAAGAAAGACAGAGATACTTGGTAACCTGTACTAGAAATGAAATTGAGGAGATCACTACCGATGTTACAGAGATTCAAAGAGTAACCCGATACTACTTTGAGAAACTCTATGCCATTAACCATGAGAACCTGGGAGAAATGGATAAATTCTTGGACTCTCATAACCTTCCGTAATTGAATAAGGAGGATGTAGCATATCTAAATGCCCCCATCACTATTGACAAAATTAAAATGGTAAGCAAATATCTGCCCCCAAACAGAAGCCTAGGCCCAGACGTATTCACCAATGAATTATTTCAAACCTTTCAAGAGGTACTACTACCAATCCTGGCCAGTCCGTTTCATTAAATTGAAAAAAAGGGAATACTTCCAAATAGCTTTTATGAAGCCAGCATCATCTTGAGACCAAAACCAGACAGATTCTGTCAAAAATGAAAATTACAAACCAATATCCCTGATGAACACAGATGCAAAGATCCACAACAAAATCCTAGCAAATAGGATCCGATGTCTCATCAGGAAGATCATTCACTATGATCAAGATGTTTCATCCCAGGAATGCAAGAATGGTTAAACATCCGTAAATTCATCGACACAATACACAACATCAACAACAAGAAAAAT
Source organism: Crocidura indochinensis (assembly GCA_004027635.1). Lineage (NCBI taxonomy): Eukaryota > Metazoa > Chordata > Mammalia > Eulipotyphla > Soricidae > Crocidura > Crocidura indochinensis. Next base: position 27,266 of record PVKC010003430.1, read on the forward strand.
AAAAATCACATGATAATATCAACAGACACAGAAAAAGCATTTGATGTCTAACACCCATTCTTGATAAAAAAAAAAAAAACTCTCAGTAAGGTGGGAATGAAACTCTCAGTAAGGTGGGAACATTTCTCAATATAGTTAAGGCCATCTACCACAAGCCAGTGGCAAATGTTATCCTCAATGGAGAAAAACTAAAAACTTTTTACCTAAATCTGGTACAAGACAAGGCTGTCTTCTCTTAATGCTTCTATTCAACATAGTACTGGAAATACTAGCTATAGTGATTAGGCATAAAAAATATATCAAGAGAATCCATATAGGAAGGAAGAAGTCGTATTCTCACTGTTTTTAGATGACATGATAATATACTTAGAAAACCCTAAAGAATACAGAAAATTGCTAAACACTATAGAAACAATACAGCTATGTGGCAGGCTACAAAATTAACACTCAAAAATCAATGGCCTTTTTATACACGATAATAAGTGGGAAGAAATGGACATTAAGAAAACAACCCAATTAATATCTCCATTAATATTAGTGTCACACAAACTCAAATATCTTGGAGTCAACTAGACTACAGACATGAAGGACCTATACAAAGAAAAACTATAAAACCCTACTTCAAGAAATAAGAGAGGACACCTGCTTATGGATTAGCAGAATTAACATCATAAAATGGCAATACTCCCCAAGCATTGAACATATTATTGTGATCCCTCTAAATATACCCATGGCATTCTTCAAAGAAGTGGATAAAACACTTCTGAAATTCATTTGGAACATTAAACACCCTCGAATAGCTAAAGCAACCTTGGGAAAAGGAATATGGGTGGCATTACTTTCTCCAATTTTAAACTGTATCACAAAGCAATAGTTATCAAAACAGCATGGTATTGGAATAAAGACAGACCCTTAGATCAATGGAATAGGCTTCAGTACTAATCATCAGGGAGACGCAAATCAAAACAACTGTGAGGTATCATCTCACACCACAGATTTTGGCACACATTACAAAGAATATGAACAAGCAGTGTTTGTGTGGATGTGGAGAGAAAGGAACTCTTATCCACTGCTTGTGGGAATGCTGTCTCACCCAATCTTTATGTAAAGGAGTATGGAGATTCTTCCAAAAACTGAAAATTGAGCTCCTATACAATCCAGCTTATACCACTTCTAGGAATATATGCTAGGGACACAAAATATATAATTAAAAAATATTTTCCTCACACCTATATTCATTGCAGTGCTATTTCCAATAGCTAGACTCTGGAAACAAACAAGATGCCCTTCAACAGATTAATAGCTAAAGAAACTGTGGTACATATACACAATGGAATATTATGCAGCCATCAAGAGATGAAGTCATGAAATTTTCCTATACATGGATGGACATGGAATCTGCCATGCTGAGTGAAATAAGTCAGAGGGTGAGAGATAGATGCAGAACAGTCTCATTAATCTATGGGTTTTAAGAAAAATAGAAGACATTCCTGAAAAAATTCTCAGAGACAAAAGAGAGGAGAGCTGGAAGTTTCAGCTCACGACATGAAGCTTACCAGAAAGAGTGATGAGTGCAGTTAGAGAAATAACTACATTGAGAACTACCATAACAATGTGAATAAATGAGGGGAGTAGAGGGCCTGTCTCAAGTACAGGCGGGAGCTGGGGGTGAGTAGGAGGGAGATTTGGGACACTGGTGATGGGAAATTTTCACTGGTGAATGGAGGTTTTCTTTTCATGACTGAAACCTACTATAATCATATTTGTAATAAGGTGCTTAAACAAAGATATAAAAAAGGAATATGAGGCAGAGAGGCCAGCGTGATGGCTTATCTGTAGGGTGTTTTCATTGCATGCTGCTGACCCAGAATGGACTGTGATTCAATCCTCTCGTGATTCCCAATCCAGGAGCAATTCAGAGCTCATTACCAGGATTAACCTCTGACTGTCACTGGCTGTGCCCACCAAAAAAAAAAAAAAAAAAGAAATGTGAGGCAGAAGAAGATGATTCATATTCTATAGTTCTGATTTAAAAAAGAAAAAAAAGTGGACAGGAGCCCCTGTCTAGAAGCTATAAATATGAATTAAAATAAAACCAGGGGATGGTATGGCCAGTCTCTCCCCCCCCCCATTCTTTTTGCAAAGAAACATCAACATTGGGGAAATTAGAAAAAAAATTTCCTTGACCTAAAAGACACAGGATGTCTCAACCATTAAAGCATACTGTCATGAGCCCCACTACGGGCTCTGGACCATCATTTTCAAAATTCCAAGTCTTTCTTTGTGGTGCCAGGAAATTTACTGCTCTGTTGTGGTTGTCTTCTGCTCAGTCACGGTTGTTGTAGTCAGTCTTCTGTATTTAGTGATCTTGGTTTTTGCACTAATCTAAAGATGGAGTGTCTTCTGATTTCATTTCACTGTTAGGTGATGAGGTAAGGAAACTTTTTTTTGATCAGGTTGCTCTCTCCTCATTAATAGGGTGTTGTATGAACCTACCCTGGGCAAGTTGGTACCAGAGCTGTATTAAGGTCTCCACGGGGGGGTGGGGAGGGAGGGGTGTTTCCTGCTGCTGCAAAAATCTCCAATTCTAAGGCTGGGATCTGGTTTTTAGATTAGGAAAATCTTTGATCACATGAGATCTAAGTCATGTCGCCATGACATATGTTCAGGTTGGGAGGTGCCTCTGTTTTATAAAATGTATGGGTTCTAATTGCTAGCAGATAAGAACTTGCTTCTATTTATAAGATTTCTCCTATTTCTTCTATTTATAAGATTTTAGTGTACCTATGCAGAAAGGAATGATGCCATCTTATATTGTTGGTGCATTTGGGGGTAAATGAGAAGCTATACTTCACTATACCCTGATTTTGACCAGAGCTTTTATTTCAAGCAAGACTATTCTACTAGAATTTTTCACTTAGCAGAATCCAAGCAAAAAAATAGAATAAAAAATAGAATGGAGAAGACTACATTTGGAAATAAATATAGTGAGATGTATACTACTATATAATTAAATATACAAGGAAAATATAGATATCCTCATTAAATCTTTTGAGATAGTATTATGGGATGGGATATAGGTCACAGTTTTGTCCCACTCCGTGCTCTTAATAATTCTGAGAAAAGTTTTGCAGCCATAAGTTAATGTTCTCTTCAGTTTTTCCTTTCAATGAGGTTTATTAGAGCTTAAATGTGATTCACACATTAAAAGTTACAGATAACCTAATATTTGGGGATCTGTTTATTTGTCCAATAATTCTTTTTTTTTTTTTTTGGTTTTTGGGCCACACCCGGTGACGCTCAGGGGTTACTCCTGGCTATTCGCTCAGAAGTCGCTCCTGGCAGGCACAGGGGACCATATGGGGAACCAGGGGATCGAACCGCGGTTTGTCCCAGTATAGCACAGGCACCTTATCTCCAGCGCCACCGCCGGCCCCTGTCCAATGATTCTTAAGTGAGGGAAATCTTGGAGAATCATATGAAATACCAGGAATCAAACTCTGGTTAGGTGTGTGCAAGGCTACAACCTACCCATTGTACAATCTCACAAACACAACCAAACTGTAATTTTAACCTTGTCCAATATTGATCGTTTAGCTTTTAATACATTATTTTTTCATCTAAAACTATTGTCCAAAATATGAACCAAATAAACATTAATTCATTTACTTTTACACTTGAAAGCTCCATGCCCAGACTACACTTCCTTCACATGCTCAGACTCCAAAGTTTAAGTAGAGGTAGATAATGAGGATTAAAGATAACATTCCACTCTTAAAAAAAGCTACCTGAGAGATCTTCTTGTAAATGAAGGGGAACAAAGAACAAAGTGGATACTACATAACTACAGAATACAAGAACAGTGGTGTTTACCTTGCAAGTAGCCTATCCAGGACCAAAGGTGGTTGGTTCAAATCCCAGTGTCCCATAGGTCCCCCGTGCCTGCCAGGAGCTATTTCTGAGCAGACAGTCAGGAGTAACCCCTGAGCACTGCTGAGTGTGCCCCCCCCCACAAAAAAAGAAAGAAAGAAAGAAAGAAACCATGATAAATCAGAACAGAAGCCTACCAACATCATTGGGTGAAGACTGTAATCCTGAAGAAAAATTAGTAATAGCCATTTATATAATCTCTCGAAAAAGGAATTCAGAATGAAAATGAAAAAGGAATTCAAAATGAAATTCAGAATGGTTAAAAACTTAAAGAAACCAAGGAATAGTCATTAAATACAAAAGTATATGAGGGCAGAAATGAGACACTGGAAAAGAAATGTCCAAACTGAAAAACTTGCTAAGGAAATGAAAAATTCACTGAAACGACTTGCCAGCAGAGTTAGTGCTGCTGAAAACAGAATCTGTGAGTTTTAAAATGATCCATTAAAAATCAGTAGATAACAGAAAGTGGTGAGAAAGCCCAAAATTAAATGAAAGGCGACAAAAGAACTTTAAGTTGAACTCAACAGAAATAACTGGGGTCTCAGTGGTCCAGGAAGAAAGCTCTAGGAAGAATCAACAATCAAAGTTATGGTTTCTGAAAAGTTCCCAAGTTGGAGAGTGTGTGCATTCATATCCCAGAGGCCCAAAAGATAACAGTTCTAAGATATACAAATAAAAATACTTCGAGACATATTCTGATTAAAATGATGAAAAATTTAGAGATAGAATATGGAATGCAGCTAGGTTAAACATAAAAATTACATACAATGAGCAGCTTAAGATTTACTGCAGATTTAGTAAATGAGACTCTTTGACCTGAGGACAATGTTAGGATGCAGTTAAAAAAACTCACTAGAGACTGGGAAGATCTGCAAATTTATGCCAACTTAGTGGGGCCTGACTGTGAAAAACTGTGAGTGCTGCCTGTGTGTTTCTCTCTCCTGTCCTGTCGCCTGAACCTTTTGGCAGTGGGCCGAAAAACGGCTCCGAAAAACTCGCTCTCCCAGAGTTCCATTCTAGGGCGGGAACGCCCAGGAACTCTTAACTGGCTAGAAGCAATGCCTGCAAAAGCAGGTCCCCTGTTTGTGATGTCAGGCTGGGAAGATCTGTGAATCTACACCAGCCCAGTGGGGCCTGATTGTGAAAAACTGTGAGTGCTGCCTATGTGTTTCTCTCTCCTGTCCTGTTGCCTGAACCTCTTGGCAGTGGGCCAAAAAACGGCTCTAAAACTCGCTCTCCCAGAGTTCCATTCTAGGGTGGGAACGCTCAGGAACTCCAAACCGACTAGAAGCAATACCTTGCAAAAGCCAAGTCCCCTGTCTGTGATGTCAGGCTGGGAAGACATGGGAATCTATGCCAGCCCAATGGGGCCTGACTGTGAAAAACTGTGAGTGCTGCCTGTGTGTTTCTCTCCTGTCCTGTCGCCTGAACCTCTTGGCAGTGGGCCGAAAAGAGGTCCCAGAAGATTCTCTACATGGTTGTGCGCTCTTTCTAAGGAAAGAACACAATCGCAGCAAGAAGAAAAAAATCACAGTAAGGACAGTGCAGGATCACTGAAGACCAGCATTTCTCTCTAGACTGTCTGCTGCATGCTCGAGCCTAAGATGTGATACTGTGTGAGGCTTCATCCACAGAGGACTCAACTCCCTGGTAGGCAAATCGACCCACCCATAATGGGTGGAGCAAGAGGAGTGTGGCTGCGTACATCATTTAGCCAATGAATACCACCACAACACGTAGAAAAACACACAGTACAAATATGACAATGGGGAAACAACACAGGCCAGGATCAAAGAGAGAGAATGAAGATGACAATGCTGATGATCAGATCATGAGCAACGAACTAATCAATCTCTCAGATAAGGACTTTAGAAAAGCAATATGAAAGATGTTCAAAGAACTCAAAGAAACCATGGATCGAGTTGAACAGAGCACAAATAAGAACCAAGAAAATATGATGACAGAAATCACAAAACTCCAAACTGAAATAACATTTCAACTAACAGAGCTGAAAAACTCAGTAAATGAATTGAATGGTAAAATGGATGACCTCAACACCAGGGTAGAAGAAGCTGAGAACAGAATTGGTGCTGTGGAAGATGAGATAAATAACAACTCCATACAGTGGGAGAGATTGGAAAAAAAAACTTAAAACAAACGAAGAGACAATGGAAAAAATAGTCAAAGAATGGGAACAGATGAAAACAGAAGTCTAAGATAATATCAACAGAAACAACCTAAGAATCATTGGAGTCCCAGAGACACAGGAAGAACATTTCCAGGAAGAATCAATGGTCAAGAACATCATTAAAGAGAAACTTCCAGAGTTAAAGAATATATGTGATGAAATCATGCATGCCCAAAGAGTACCAACCAAAAGAGACCCCAGAAAAAATATCCCAAGACACATCCTAGTCACAGTGACGAATCCACAGATAGACATAATTGTGCAAACAGCAAGATCAAAAAAGGAAATTACATTCAAGAGAACATCCTTGAGATTTACAGCAGACCTGTCACCAGAAACACTCAAGGCCAGAAAGCAGTGGTGGGACATAGTGACAAAACTCAATTAAATAAATGCTTCGCCTAGAATACTGTACCCAGCAAAGCTCACTTTGAGGTTTGACGGAAAAATACATGGCTTGACAGAAAACAGCAGTTCAGAAATTTTACAGTCTCAAAACCAGTCTTAAGAGAAAAAATGAAATACCTAACTTAAGAGAAGACTGACCAAAAGACAAACCAAATTTGGATATAAAGATGACATTGAATTCCAGAACAATTCTTTCTCTGAATGTCAATGCATTAAATGGATCAAAAAACTCAATCCAACCTTATGCTGCCTACAGGAAACGAACCTGAATAGTAAAATCAAACACAGACTCAAAACAAAAGGCTGGAGGAAAATTGTCCAAGAAAACAAAACCCATAAAATGGCTGGAGTGGCCATACTAATATCAGATAGTGCAAACTTTATACTCAGGAAGGTTGTAAGGGACAAAGAAGGACATTATATATTAATAAAGGGGTATGTAGAGCAAGAAGAAGTCACTCTTCTAAACATATATGCACTGAATGAGGGTCCAGGAAAATATTTGATACAATTGTTGACAAAGCTGAAAAATAACATCAACAACAACACAATAACTGTGGGAGACCTCAACACGGTTTGTCAACACTGGCTAGGTCAACCAGATTGCAACCAAACAAGAATATACTGGACCTGAAAAGAGAAATGGCAGAAAGAGGCCTACTGGATATATTTAGGACATTCCATCCCCAGACCTGGATACACATTCTTCTCCAATGTACATGGGACATTCTCCAGGATAGACTACATGATGGCACATAAAACATATCTCCATAATATCAAGAGGATAGAAATTTTGCAGGCTAGTTTTGCTGACCACAAGGTTCTGATATTATTTGTGAATTCTAAAGGAACAAAGAAGAAAAACTCTAACACCTGGAAGTTAAACAGCCTCATACTGAATAACCAGTGGGTCCAAAATGAAATAGAAGAGGAAATAAAAAGGTTCCTGGAAACAAATGATAATGAAGACACAAACTATCAGAACTTATGGGACACAGCAAAAGCAGTACCAAGAGGAAAATTTATAGCTTTGCAAGCAGACATCAGGAAAAAGAAGGGGCTTACCTGAATAGCTTAATGACGCAGCTCATAGAACTAGAAAGTGCTCAACAAAAGGACCCAAAACTAGGGAGGCAGAAGGAAATAACAAATCTGAGAGCAGAAATCAATGAAGTGGAAACCCAAAAAACAATCTGAAAGATCAATGAAAGAAGAAATTGGTTCTTTGAAAAAATAAACAAGATTGATAGACCACTGGCAAAACTAACGAAAGAGAGAAACTTGATAACTCATATTAGGAATGAAAACGGAGAGATCACTACTGATATGGCAGAAACTACTTTGAGAAGCTATACTCCACAAAAAAATGAGAACCTGGAAGAAATGGATAAATTCTTGGACTCTTATAAGCTTCCACATTTGAAGGAAAAGGATGTAGCATATATATAAACACCCCCGTCACTATTGATGAATTAAAACGGTAATCAAATGTCTGCCCCAAAGCAAAAGCCCAGGCCCAGATGGATTCACTAATGAATTCTATCAAGTTTTCCAAGAGGAACTACTACCAATCCTGGCAAGACTCTTTCATGACATCAAAGAAAGAGAAACACTTCCAAATACGTTTTATGAAGCCAACATCACCTTCATACCTAAACCAGACAGAGATGCAATTAAAAAAGAAAATTACAGACCAATATCGCTGAAGAATGCAGATGCAAAGATCCTCAACAAAATCCTGGCAAATAGGATTCAATGCCTCATTAAGAAGATCATCCAATACGATCAAGTAGGGTTCATTCCAGGAATGCAAGAATGATTAATATCCATAAATCTATCAACATAATACACAATACCAACAATAAGAAAAATAGAAATCACATGATCATATCAATACATGCAGAGAAAGCATTTGATAAGTTTCAACACCCATTCTTGATCAAAACTCTCAGCAAGATGGGAATGGAATGAACCTTTCTCAATATAGTTAAGGTCATCTACCACAAGCCAGAGGCAAATATTGTCCTCAATGGAGAAAAAAATAAGCCTTTCCTCTAAATTCTGGCACAAGACAAGGCTGTCCTCTCTCACCACTCCTATTCTACATAGCACTGGAAGTACTCGCTATAGCGATTAGACAAGAAAAAGATATCAAGGAAATCCAGATAGGAAAGGAAGAAGTCAAGCTCTCACTTTTTGCAGATGACAAGATTCTCTACTTAGAAAACCCTAAAGACTCTTCCATAAAGCTTCTAGAAACAATAGACTCATAGAGCAAGTTGGCAGGCTACAAAATTAACACAAAAATCAATGGCCTATATATATCAATAGTAATGAGGAAGAAATGGGCATTAAGAAAACAACCCCATTTACAATAGTGCCACACAAACTTAAATATCTTGGAATCAACTAGACTAAAAATGTGAAGGACCTATACAAAGAAAACTATAAAACTCTGCTCCAGGAACTAAGAGAGGATACGTGGAAATGGAAACATACCCAGCTCATGGATTGGCAGGATTAACATAATCAAAATGGCAATACTACCCAAGGCATTATACAGATTTAATGTGATACCTCTAAAGATATCCACGATATTATTCAAAGAAGTGGATCATTAAAATTCATTTGGAACAATAAACACCCTAGGATAGGTAAAGCAATCATTGGGAAAAAGAACATGGGAGGAATTACTTTCCCCAACATTAACCTTTACTACAAAGCAATAGTTATCAAAACAGCATGGTATTGGAATAAGTACAGGCCGTCAGATCAGTGGAATAGGTTTGAATACTCAAAAAGTGTTCCCCAGTCACCTAATTTTTGATAAAGGAGCAAGAAATCATAAATGGAACAAAGAAAGCCTCTTCAACAAGTGGTGTTGGCACAACTGTCTAGCCACTTGCCAATAATTGAAATTAGATCCCCAGCTAACATCATGTATAAAGGTGAAATCCAAATGGATGAAAGACCTTGATATCAGACCTGAAACCATAAGATATATAGAACAACACATAGGCAAAACACTCCAGGACATTGAGACTACAGGCATATTCAAGGAGGAAAATACACTCTCCAAGCAGGTGAAAGCAGATATTAACAGATGGGAATATATTAAGCTGAGAAGTTTCTGCACCTCAAAGGAAATAGCGCCCAGGATACAAGAGCCCCCCACTGAGTGGGAGAAACTATTCACCCAATACCCACCAGATAAGGGGCTAATTTCCTAAATATACAAGGCACTAACAGAACTTTACAAGAAAAAGACATCCAATCTCATAAAAAAAAATGGGAAGAAGAAATGGACAGAAACTTTGACAAAGAAGAAATACAAATGGCCAAAAGACACATGAAAAAAATGCTCTACATCACTAATCACCAGGGAGATGCAAATCAAAACAACTCTGAGGTACCAACTCACACCACAGAGAATGGCACACATCACAAAGAATGAGAACAAACTGTGTTGGCGGGGATTTGGAGAGAAAGGAACTCTTATCCACTGCTGGTCAGAATGCCGTGTAGTTCAAACTTTAAGGAAAGCAATATGGAGATTCCTCCAGAAACTGGAAATTGAGCTCCCATATGACACTATATATATGACACTCCTAGGAATATACCCTAGGAACACAAAAATACAATACAAAGCTCCCTTCCTTACACCTATATTCATTGCAGCACTATTTACCATAGCAAGATTCTGGAAACTACCGAGATGCCCTTCAACAGATGAATTGCTAAAGAAACTGTGGTACATATATACAATGGAATATTCTTCAGCTGTCAGGAGAGATGAAGTCATGAAATTTTCCTATACATAAAGGTACATGGAATCTATTATGCTGAGTGAAATAAGTAAGAAAGAGAGAGAGAAACTGCAGAATTGTCTCACTCACCTATGGGTTTTAAGAAAACTGAAAGAATTTCTTGCAATAATAACTTTCAGACACAAAAGAGAAAAGATCTGGAAGTTCCAGCTCACCTTATGAAGCTTACCACAAAGAGTGATGAGTTCAGTTTAAAAAATAACTACATTTTGGGACCACAGCGGGTGGAAAGCGGCCATCCAAGGGAACCTTTCAGCTCCTGGAACAGACTAGGGTGAATTCAGGAGGACGTCGAACAGAGCGGGTGGAAAATGGCCATCCAAGGGAACCTTGAGCCCCTAGAACAGGTCTGAGGGAGTTCAGGAGGGCGCCGAATGGAGTGAGTGAAAAGCAGCCATCCAAGGGAACCTTTGAGGTTTTAGTCAGGCCAGAGTGAGTTCAGGAGGGTGCCGAACAGAGCAGGTGGAAAGCAGTCAACCAAGGGAACATTGATCTCCGATGACAGACCAGAGATTGAACCTGCACAATCTGGCTTGAAGGAGGTAGCAATTGACCAGGTTTGACTGAAGAGGAGGGAAGCTCCATAACTCAGCGACATCACCCTACATACTCACGTAGAGCCACACCCTGAGAAGAGACATAGACCCACACCACAGGTGGCAAAAGCAGGCTGAAACCTGAAGGCACTGCACTACAAGCCAAGCCAATAAATGCAAAGGAAGATGGTTAAATCAAGGAAAACATTAACAACAGGGGAGATGGAGAGGAATCAGAACAAGTTCCCAAGTCCACAAAAATGCACAGGCCCAAGAGAGGAAGACCTAAAAGCAGCCATGAGAATACAATTCCAAGCCATGCTAGAAGATATGAAAGACACACTGGCCAGAGATTACAATAAATCAATAAATGAACAAATGAACCAATTTTAAAAGAATTACTACAAAATATGAAAGACTCAATACATACAGAATTAAAGGAACTTCATAAAATTGCAGAAAGCCAGAAGAGCAGAATCGCACAGCTTGAGAATCACATAGAACAACTCAAAGATAAACTGCAAGCAAAAAACAACAAAGAGGCCAACAAAGATATAGAAGGTAAAGCACTGGAAGTAAAAGTTCAGTATTTAATAAACAAAGACAAAAGAAACAATCTAAGAATTGTAGGTATACCAGAAGGGGAGGAAACAGGTAAAGGGGAAGAACAATTAGCCAGGGAGATAATAGCGGAAAATTTTCCCACCCTCTGGAAAGACACATCTGGGCAAATGCAGGAGGTTAAAAGGGTCCCCAACTAAATAGACCCTAACAAACCAACTCCAAGACACATAGTAATTCAAATGGTAAGAAACAAAGAGAAAGGCGCCCTGCTTAAAGCAACAAGGGAGAAAAAAACCCTCACATACAAAGGAAGGAACATTAGAATCAAACCAGATCTCCCATATGAAGTACTTCAAGCAAGAAGACAGTGGAATGGCATATTTAAAAAAACTGAATGAAAAAAATTTCCAACCTA
>PVKC010003431.1:0-33822 GCA_004027635.1 Crocidura indochinensis
AGGGTTTGGTTTTTGTGTGTGTGTGTGTGTGTGTGTGTGTGGTTTCAGGAAACTTTCCTCTCAGTTGTAGATGAGAAAATCAGGCCACTGTAGCTAGCAATCTTGGTATTTGCGCAGGTCCTAGGACAAGGCCTAGGATAGAGTCTTTACGGCTCTAGAGGTTCTGCTCCATCATTGTTGGTGTGTTCAGTTTTCTGTGATACTCTGCTTTTAAATCACACAAAGTGATCCTTGAAAATCCTGGTCACTCATATTGGAACACCCTACCTTCTTTATAATATTCTTTGTGTATGAATTCAAGTCTTCATCATATTTTTTGTGGTAAAGAATATCTTTACTAATCACAGTAGTCATGTGTTATTCTGATCACAAAAGCAAATGTGTGAGTAGTCAAAATCATTTTCATTTCATTGTTATGCAATCAAAGCTCTAAGTCAAATATGTAAATATATTTACATATTTACATATTACATATCCTACTGCTATTAAATACCGTGATTCCAAATACAAATAGAGTATTATTTTTTTTACTAAACTTTTGTTTTTGGATGATTTATTTAATTTTTCAGATCGGACGAAGTTCCCAAAGATATCACTTGTGACCTTGTTGTAGGATGTGATGGAGCCTATTCAACTGTGAGAACTCATCTCATGAAGAAACCTCGCTTTGATTATAGTCAGAAATATATTCATCATGGATACATGGAGTTGTCTATTCCACCTAAGAATGGAGATGTAAGTTCTTCATCCTGGTGGTGCTTGGGGCATCACAGTGGTACTGGAGATAGAATTGGGTGGAATGTAAGGCAAGGTGCCTTAATCTCTGAACTCTTTAGTCCCAATATATATATATACACACTATTTAAAATACAAAGAAATGCATACATATTTTTTGTCTGTGTGTCTGTTTGTATAGGTATTCTTGTATACCTGAAAATAATGAGATCATTTTTATAACAAATTCAAAAATCTTGAATACTGCCTATTGTCACAAATCCAGTTAAGTTTGTAAACTCAAACACTTTAGATTGAATTTATAAACTCAAACTTTTTAAGAAATTTATACAAAATAGGAAGGTATATTACCATGCACATGACACTATTTAAATTACATTAGAAATAATTAAAATATACAGTTCTTTGTATAGATAAGATGCATTAAAAACTAATAAAATATGTATAATATTTTCTTTCAGTATGCCATGGAACCTAATTTTCTTCATATTTGGCCTAGAAATACCTTTATGATGATTGCACTTCCTAACAAGGTAATATAAAATTTTCTATCAGCTGTGGTCTTTCATTTATAATAAATATTTTCTGTTAATTTCTTTTTACTTAGTACATATAAAACTAATACCACTCTCTAGTCAATTTAATAATTATAATTTTGAAACTTGGAAATTACTAAAAAAAATAATGGGATTCTACAAAGAGTAGATATTATATACATGAATGAATAACAAATGTTCATGTGTGCTGGTATCTGATTCTGGTATACCCAAATCTCCCCCAAGACATTATAGAAAGAAATTGCTCCCATTTAAAGGAAAATATATACATATTATATTATATAATATATAAATATCTACTCTTAGCTAGATGTTAACTATTTCTCTACTTGTTTTTAAATTATTTTGATAGCAATCATGGGTCTAATGTCTCATAACATTTTCTTAAAAGAATAGAGGGAAAGAAGAGGAAGATAATTAAGCTTATGTTCAATCTAAGGTGTTTAGTGTTTCCTCAGTTAAAAAAAACTGGAATTGGTGGCACAAGCAGGAACGCATCTGACTTGTCCGTGCTAGCCTAGGACGGACCACGGTTCGTTCCCCAGTGTAACATATGGTACCCCAAGCCAGGAGCGATTCCTGAGAGCATAGACAGGAATAACCCCTGAGCGTCACCGGGTGTGACCCCCCCAAAAAAAAAACAAATAAAAATCAAAACCCAAAACCCAAAACAAAACTAAAATTGGAGCCCTAGAGATAGCAGAGCTGATAGGGTGCTTGACTTACTTGCGGCTAACCCAGGCTGGCTCTCCAGTATCCCAGGAATGATTTCTGAGTACAGAGCCATGGGCTATCCCAGAAAGCTACTGGGTGTGGCCCAACACCCTCCACCCCCAAAGAACTGGAATTTACATGCAGACATTTTCTTTCTTTTTTGTATTTTAAAAAGTAAAAGAAAATTATTGAAAATAGAAGGGAAAGAAAAAAACACTCAGCAGGGGAGGAAACAGTATATAACTAAGTTCAATGTGTGGAAATTTTCTAATAACCAAGGGATCTGGAAAACACCCTGTGACTTGATAGAGGTTTACTTTGAAAGTGAGGGGAGAAAGTAGGCAAGGATGTCTTCCTATTTACAAGAACATTGTTTCCAGGTGGCCTTAATTGCAGCAAGAATCCTGTGATTATTAGTATGATCTGACCTCCATCCTTTCTTACACTGCCCCGTTTTCTTCTCACAGAATAAGTCTTTCACGTGTACTTTGTTCATGCCCTTTGAAGAGTTCGAAAAACTTGTAACTAGCAGTGATGTGCTGAAATTCTTCAAGAAACACTTTCCAGATGCCATTCCTTTAATGGGAGAGTAAGTGTCTCTGGTTCTAATGGTTTGCATTATTCACAATTCAAACAATGGTTATGCATTTTATTTTTATTTTAGATCAATGTAACAAAATGTAGACCCGAACCATAATAATATATACTATTCCCAAACTTCAAGTCAAAAATTTCCAAATGTGGGGCCCGGGAGATAGCATGGAGGTAAGGCGTTTGCCTTTCATGCAAAAGGTCATCAGTTCGAATCCCGGTGCCCCATATGGTCCCCCGTGCCTGCCAGGAACAATTTCTGAGCATGGAGCCAGGAGTAACCCCTGAGCACTGCCGGGTGTGACCCAAAAACCAAAAAAAAAAACAAACAAACAAACAAAAAAAATTTCCAAATGTTTTTGCCCCATTGCACCCTTTTCAGAAAAAAGTCAGCGTGTCTTTCCAGAAATCTAGCTTCTTTATTGGAGCAAAGAGAATATGACGTCCCCTTCACCTCCAGTTATACTGAGGCTATTTCTGCTCTCTAGAATCTTTCCAGTCATCCATTGAACAGTATTGACTATTTCGGGAAACATTGGTCTAAGCAATATACTTTGAGCAGAAACTGAAAAATCATAATCCATGGTCGCTTTTTTGAGAGTCAACAATGTTCCCTGATTTTCAAATGTCCTATACAGGCTCTTGATTCTCTCAGAGTTTTGTGTAACACAAAGACTAATATATTTCCTTTTCATGGCGAATAACACAACTTCTTAAGAAATACAGTTAAGTTTCTCAAATCTTGAACTCTCCTTAGCAAAAGGAGAAGATGTTGGGTTTTTATAAAGTAGGACAAAATTATCATTTTAGCCTTATGCTTTATAATTCAACAGCCCTTATGGTTACCCCATATCACCCTCTATATGGACTTAACATTTGCTTTTTTTCAACATTCAACAGTGTCTGCTTCCAGAGTTGTTCCCTCTTAGAATCCTTTTTATTATCTGCCTTCAGTGATTTCTGCCTCCATTGAAATAAAACAATATTTCAGAAAAAAAATTTTATGACTATTTCTGCCCTCACATCCTAGAGCTTCATGTTTATTTTAATGAGCATCAAGATATCTTCCTTTAAGAGAGTTGAAAATTATGAGTCAATTATGAGACTTTTAAGAGACTTGAAAAATGAGTCAATTATGTAAAATACCCACTACCAACCCATATTAAAGTCTCACTCTCTCTTACTCTCTGTCTCTCTCTTTTCATTTTGAACCATATGACCCAGTGCTCAGGGGCTATGTTTGGCTTGGGTTACAACAGCAATACTCAGGTCTTACTCTAGGCTTTGAACTTTGTGGGGTTTGGGGGACCATATCTCATGCCTGGGATTAATTCCCAGTCCACAGTGTGCAAGGCTCTCCCTGCCTTATTGTCTCACCAACTCCTGTATTAGTTTTACCTTCACCTTTGATAATGTATCTCTCTACATACCAAATTTAGTCCTTGTATACCTTTAAAGTTCATTCTGCTGCTATATCTTGCCTCTCCAAACAGATGTAAGATCCTGAGGTTATATAAATTCTTCCTATAGTTTCTACAAAATTCTATGAATGTTTAGAAAACTACAAAAATTCAGGCTGATTATAACTATCTAATATTTTTTAAAGAGGAACTTTCTAAGCAATTCTTGGGTTACTAGTGTTCACATCTAGTGATATTCAGCCAATCTGATCAGATTACCAGATACTATGGCCCAGTGATACGGAAAACCAACAAGGCCACACTTTCAGGCTCAGGGATCTAGAGGGCAATACCCAACAATGCTCAGGGATCCAGACAGTGTAGAAGATGGAATTCAAGTCCCTACAATTGCAAGATATGTTCCCATGTTTCCCAAGTTATTTCAATAGCTTCTAGCTGTCTATTTTAAATACATAAAAATTCATATTAATTTGTGTTTGTGTTTAATCAAATAACAAAGGCATTTGTTATTTCATAAAACTTATAATAGATTAATATGTTTGAAAATTGCATGATCCAGAGCAAAGGAAAGCCACTGAACAGGGAGAGTTAATCACAATAATGTTATCATCACTTCTACCCTCCCAATAAACATTGTCTGTGGGGGTAAGCTCAGGGTGTCAGACAAAATATGAATTATTTCTTTCAGAGATTGGATATTAAAATTTTTGTCAGTCTCATTAAGGCAGCAGTCAGCCAGGGTTTTCAAGTTGGCAATACTTTTCACAGGAAAAAGTACTGTCATAAATATTTCCTAGGCTTATTGTCCATTCTGACAAAAAGGAATTTCAGAAGACAATGAAGCAAAATGCTTTTATTAATCTCTTATGAGAAAGAAAAAAGAGAAAGGGGAATCTCTAAAAGAAAAAAAAATTATGCTCACAGCTGAAATGGACAGGTAACCCCAGAGTGGAATATATTGTGGCTGTTTTTGCAAAGCTGATTACAATAAGCCCTTCCTAAGTTGTCACAGTTTGGAACTTTCTGTATGAGAAAAGTTTTCCGCTAGGTTATTGTCAAGAAAGAAAATGAACAACAACAAAAAACAACCATTGAGCTATATACATCCTCATTTCAAGTACTAATAGGGCTTTATTCCCACCAAAGTTTCTTCTGAGACAGATCATATTCTTGATATTGTAGTAGTGTTCAGGTTGACAACAATAAACTTTTCATTCATAGTTTAGGCATCCTGCTTTTCACTATGATTACCTATTCATAATAAAATTTTCAATAAATATAACAAAATATTCAAGTATTGTGATGCAAACAAACTTACTCTTTTTGAATATAAACACATTTGCAAGTAAAGAAATACATTTAAAATAATAAAATACCAGATTTTTTTTTTTTTTGGTTTTTGGGCCACACCCGGTGATACTCAGGGGTTACTCCTGGCTATTCGCTCAGAAGTTGCTCCTGGCAGGCACGGGGGACCATATGGGGAACCGGGGGATTGAACCGTGGTCTGTCCTAGGTTAGCGTAGGCACCTTACCTCCAGCGCCACCACCCGGCCCCTAAAATACCAGATTTTAAACAAACCTGTTTTCTGTTTTCAGTTTTCCTGAATTTATTGTTCATTTAAAAAATAAAATTCTATAGTAGCACCAGTAAATTTGAAAGAATACTCCATTATTTAACAATAAATTAAGCATCTCTATATTTTATTTATTTTTCCTTTAAAGGCAAGCCCTGACACAAGATTTCTTTTTGTTGCCTGCCCAGCCCATGATATCTGTAAAATGTTCTTCTTTTCACTTTGAATCACACTGTGTGCTGATGGGAGATGCAGCTCATGCAATAGTGCCATTTTTTGGGCAAGGAATGAATGCGGTAAGTTATTTTCCCTTCAGACTCCTAATATATTCCAAGATAATTCATCATTATCATTTTTATTCTAATACTATCTTTAGTTAGGCACCATAGTTACAAGCACATTGAGATCAGTATCATTTATATAATGTATACCCTCCTTCACCAGTGTAAACTTTGCACCACCAATATCTCTCATCTCCCTGCCTCCCATCACCTGCATGTCTTTGATATTCTATTTCTCTCACTCACTAGCATTGTCATGATAGTCTTTAATAAAGTTCTCTCTTTAATTGGGCTCACCACTATTTGCAGTAAGCCTCATACTGTGGGCTTCTTCATTAGGCCCTCATTACTATTGTCACTATTAACATACTATCTTTCATTTTTCTTAAATCCCACAGAGAATTGAAATTATTCTGTGTCTATCTCTCTTCCTCTGATTTATTTTACTCAGCATAATAGTTTCCATGTCCATCCATGTATAAGAAAATTTCATAACTTCATTGCTCCTAACAACTGTGTAATATTCCATTGTGTATATGTACCAAAGTTTCTTTAGTCACATGTCTGTTGTCAGGCCTCTGGCTTATTTCCAGATTCTGGCTATTGTAAACTGCAATGAATATAGGCTTGCAGAGGGCATTTTATATTCTGTTTTTGTGTCCCTAGAGTATATTTCTAGGAGTGGTATTGCTGTATCATATACAGCAGCTTAATTTCCAGTTTTTAGATGAATTTTCATATTGTTTTCAAGAAAAGATGGGCCAGGTGGCATTCCCACTAGCAGTGAATAAGAGTTCTGTTATTTCTACATCTCCACCAGCACTGATTGTTCTTGTTCTTGCATTGTGTCAGTCTCTGTGGTGTGCAATGATACCTCATTGTTGTTTTGATTTGCATCGCTCTGATGATTAGTGATATGGAGACTTTTTCCATGTACCTTTTGGTCATCTCTATTTCTTCTTTGAGAAGATGTCTGTTCATTTCTTCTCTCCATTTTTTATGGGGTTAGAAGTTTTGTTTTGTTTTCTTTTGATGACGCTCACAGTTTACTTCTGGCTACGCCCTCAGAAATCTCTCCTGGCTTGGGGACCGTATGGGAACACCAGGGGATTGAACCATGGTCCATCATCTGTCAGCCACGTGCAAGGCAAATGCATGGTAGCTGCACCATCACTCCAGCCCCAGAAGTTTATTCTTGTTAAATTTTGTTAGTACTTGTAAATATTAGTCCCTTATCAGATGGGTATTGGGTCAATATTTTCTCCCATTCTGTGGGTGATCTTTGTAACCTAGACACAATTTCCTTTCTGGTGCAGATGCTTCAACGTTTAATTTAGTCCCATTTGTTTATCTCTGCTTCCACTTATTTGGACAATGGTGTCTCCTCATTGAAGATGCTTTTAGTCTCAATATTATGGAGTGTTTTACCTATATTTTGTTCTATAAATCTATGGTTTCAGGCCTGATATCAAGATCTGTGATCCATTTTGATTTGACCTTTGTTCATGGTGGTAGATGGAGGTCTTAGTTCACATTTTTGCATGTGGTTGACCAGTTGTACCAAAAACACTTGTGCAAGAGGCTTTTCTTGCTCCATTTTGTGATTGTTTTGGCCTCTTTATCTAACATAAATGGATTGTATGTCAGTGGAACAGTCTCTGAATAGTCAAACCTATTTCATTGATCTGAAGGCTTGTCTTTATTTAGGCACCGTGCTCTTTTAATGACTATTACTTTGTAATAAAGTTGGGGAACATGATGACTTCTATCTTCTTTCTCCTAAAGGTTGCTTTAGCTATTTATGGGCATTTTTTTTTGGTTTTTGGGTCACACCCGGCAGTGCTCAGGGGTTACACCTGGATCCATGCTCAGAAATTGCTCCTGGCAGGCACGGGGGACCATATGGGGCACCGGGATTCGAACCGATGACCTTTTGCATGAAAGGCAAACGCCTTACCTCCATGCTATCTCCCGGGCCCCATGGGCATTTATTTTTAAAAATAAATTTCAGGAGTGTTTGATCCACTTTTTTTAAAAGAATGGCATGGGTATCCTTAGAGAATACATTAAATTTGTACAAAGTTTTGGGAAGTATTGCTATTTTAATGGTGTTCATCCTCTTAATCTATATGCAGGATATAGGCCTCTATATTCCTGTGTCCTCTTTGATTTCTTGAAGCAGTGTTTTGTAAATCTTTTTGTATAGTTCCTTCAGCTTTTCAGTTAAGGTGACTACAAAGTATTTGAGTTAATGTGACACTACTGTGAATGGGATTGCTGTTTTAATGTCTATTTCTATTCTACCATTATATAACAAAGGTTGGTGTTAATTTTGTAGCCTCCTACTTTGCTATACAAATCTATTGTTTCTAGAAACTTTTGTAGAGTCTTTAGAGTTTTCTAAATATAGTATCCTGTCATTTGCAAACAGTGAGAATTTGGCTTTTTTGTTTTTTATCTAGATGCCTATTATACCTTTTCTTGCATAGTTGCTATGGCAAGTATTTCTGGTAGTCCATTGAATAGGAATGGTGAAAGGGGACAGCCTTGCCTTGTGCCAGATCTTCAGGAAAAGGCTTTCAGTTTTTCTCCATTGAAAATAATATTTGCCATGGGCCTGTGGTAATTGGCCTTGACTGTATTGAGAAAAGTTCATTCCATTTCCATCTTGTTGAGAGTATTTTATCATTAATGGGTGTTAGATATTATCAAATTCATTCTCTGCATCTATGGATATGATCATATTTTTATTTATAATTTTTGTTGATATGGTATCATATATTGATTGATTTGTGTATGTTAAACCATTCTTGCATCTCTGGAATAAAACCTACTTGGTCATGGTGTATGACCTTGATGAGGTGTTGGATCCTATTTGCTAGATTTTTGTTGAGGATCTTCGCATCTGTATTCAGGAGAGATATTGGTCCGTAGTTTTCTTTTCTTGCAGCATCTCTGTTTGCTTTTGGCATCACAGCGATATTAGCTTCATAAAAACTATTTGGAAGTGTTTCTGTTTTCTTCAAAATCCTGAATGAGCCTGAAAAGGATTGGCTGTAGGTCCATTTAAAAGGTTTGAATGAACTCATTAGTGAATTCATTTGGGCCTACGCTTTTATTTTAATTTTAATTACCATTTTAATTTATTTTATAGTGATGAATCTGTTCAGGTATGCTAGATCATCTTGGTTCAACTGTGGAAGATTACGAGTCCAAAAATTTATCCATTTCTTATTCCCTTTGAATTTCTGTAGTATTTGTAATGATTCCCCCTTCATTTATAATTCCATTTATTAAGTTTCTCTCTCAAAAAAGTTTTGCCTTTTTGGTGAATTTTGCTAGTAATTTATCATTTTTGTTTAGTATTTCAAAGAACCAATTTTTGCTTTCGTTGGTCTTTCAGATTATATATCCTCTTAATTTTATGTAGATGTCTTTTGAGGTAAAGGCACACCTGGTGATGCTCAGGGGTTACTCCTGGCTAGGTGCTCAGAAATCGCTCCTGGCTTGGGGGACCATATGGAATGCCGGGGATCAAACTGCAGTTCGTCCTAGGCTAGCACCAGCAAGACAGACACCTTATTGCTCAGAGCCACTGCTCTGGCCCCTGAGCTATCTTCTTTTATGGGCCAGCATATGGTCTATCCTGGAGAATAACCCATGTGCATTGGAGAAGAATGTGTATCCAGTTTTCTGGGATGGAGAGTCCTATGTATATATCTACTAGGCCACTTCCTTCCATTTTTCTTTTTAGTGCTAGTGTGTTCTTGTTAGGTTTCATCCTGGTTTACCTATCAAGGGGTAAGAGTAGTGTTGAGGTTTCCCAATGTTATTGTGTTGCTATTGACATCTTCCAGATTTGTCAACAATTGTTTTCAATATTTTGCTGGTCCCTCGTTGAGTGTGTATATATTTACGAATGTGATATTTTCCTGCTGTACATATCCCTTAATTATTTTGAAATGTTCATCTTTGTCCTTTATACTTTTTAAAGTCTAATGTTTGTGTCATCTGATATTAATATGGACACGCAAGCTTTTTTAAGGAGTTTGCTTGGATGATTATCTTCCAACCTTTGATTTTGAGTCTATGTTTGTTTTAATTATTCAGATATATATTTGTAGGCAGCAGAATGTTGGACTTGACTTTTTGATTCATTTGCACTTTGTGTCTCTTACGTGTGGTATTTAGTTCTTTGACATTGAAAGAGATAATTGTCATAAGATTTAGTGCCTTCTTTATGTAGAAGTTTGTCTTATCTTGTCTTAAAGTATACTTTTCAGTTTGCCTTTTAAGGCTAGTTTTGAGTCTGTTTGCTCCATGTTTTCTTTGAGGTCTATGGGAACCCTTCATATTTCTTCTTTAGAGTCCTGATCTGATAGGCTAAATAGATGGTTGGCATTTTTCTGTTTATCAGAGCTGCCATCTTAATTCTCTATGCATAATGTAGGCTTGTGCTGATTCCCTATTGTCATCCTTGTAATGTGATGTGTTCTACATGTTGTGCTGGGAGATATGTGCTGCCATGGAGCAGATAGGAGCAGATGGGCTCCTCTGGCACTGCCTTTTGGATCTGGGTCAGGTTATCTCCATTGATGTGCATTCTGTGGGTTCTTCTGGGAGTGGTAGTCCTGATGTCAGCAGCAGGTAGGGATGGCACCTAAGTTGTGCTCATGGCAGATACATTATAACTACTTTAACTGTAAAACTTTAGCGTGTAATATATGGAGAAAATCAATTTTACAATCACAAACAGCTGACTATATTGATCACTAACTATAGTTAAATATTGGCCTATTTAATTTAGTAATTTAATGTAGCAGAATCAAAAAGCACAAGTATTCTGCCTACTAAAAACTACATTAATGGTTTGAAATTTTGAAAACTATCAATATTTTCTGGTTATATTTTTAGAATTTAGAATTTTTCACCCAAGGTCAGAGATATAACTCACATGGTAGAGCATATGCTTACCTCTTACAGGCTAGATCCCTTGTATTGCATACTATTTGGCCACCCAGCACAACCAGAATGGTCCTTATAATAAAATTCAACACTACAATTACATAGTTACTAAATATTTTATGTAAGTGTATAATATCAGATCTTCAAAAATGTCTTCAAATATATCTTCATTTCTTCATTCTCCTTTTTAGAAGAAAAGAAAACAAATATTAAGAGTTAAATAGGGGCCGGGCGGTGGTGCTGGAGGTAAGGTGCCTGCCTTGCCTGCGCTAGCCTAGGACGGACAAACCCGGGTTCGATCCCCCGGTTTCCCATATGGTCCCCCAAGCCAGGAGCGACTTTTGAGCGCATAGCCAGGAGTAACCCCTGAGCATCACTGGGTGTGGCCCAAAAACAAAAATAAAGAGTTAAATAAAATTATGAAATAGTTTGGATGTTTAAAAATATTTTTAAAATATCTACTTTTTAAAAATTAATAAATAAATAACAAGCATTAATTTACAAAATTCTAAAAAAATTTTCTTTGAGTTCCTTTTATGTATATGCATGTTTACTACTCAATTAATTATCAAGTTTAGTCATATATTCTTTTGGTGGTTGTGTTATATTCAAGTTGATGAACCTAGTAATTAATAATTTCTACCAAGTAGAGCTAACTGCTATTTTTAATAGAACTTGCTGATTTAACATAGAAAATAAGGGCCAATATTCTGTACTCAAAACTCAGATTTAAGGGGCTACACAGTACATTTGCCTTTCACTAGACAACTCCAACTTCGATCACCAGCATTCCATGTGGTTCTCTGTGAATTCAAGGGAGTGATTCCTGAATGAAGAGCCAGGAATTTTATCACCTGAAGTGGCCCAAAACCAAAAGAAAAATAAATTAATTTAAAAACTAAAATCTCAGGTTCAAATCTATAGTATCTACTAGAACACATTATTACACAACTAGGTTTTTACTCTTAGTTGAAAAGTTGAAATTTTAGTAGTGCTCATTTTATAGAGATTCTTGTAGAGAAAGTTATCAAATGCATTTATCGAAAAAAATTTTGAATTTGGAGTTTTATAATCATAATTCAATATCTCTCTATAGTTATTCAATAGTTTGTTTCCTTGAAGATCATATTTTATTAATTATCTTTAAATGGAAGATCTGTTCAAAGCTGTTATAAATTTATTATGTACATTTTATTTTTCATACTTTTTTGCTTTAGGGTTTTGAAGACTGCTTGGTTTTTGATGAATTAATGGATAAATTCAATAATGACTTTGGTAGGTAAATTTTGTGTTTAGCATAAACTAGGTAATGAATAATTATGAATCTATTTCTAATCACATATCATATAAACCCATGGTGCATACTCCATTTTTAGAATCATAAATTATTCCAGTAACAAAATTTTGAGAATGGCTATCCATATCATACAGAAGTGCTAAATCAGGGTAATATAGTTTTAAGGTTCCTCCATGGAAATTGTCTACATTGAAGTCCCGAATTTGATAAAGGCCTGTTCTTTTCTCTCCTATTCTATCTAGGTGATATGACTTTCATAATATGTACTCAGATATACTTTTTAGAAGCTTCATAGCTTTCTTGTTTTTGATTCATCAACTATTTCAGCCAATGCTTCATCTTTGACATAAATTCAGCTAATATACCAATTTTACTAATAATTGAAGTTTTAAGCTTGTAACATCCAAATCTGAATGATTTGTATGTATCTTGGATGATACTTAGACAATTTTCTCTAAAAAATTATAAACAATATTCTGAGAACTGGATGATATTAAACCATTGATAGATAAATGATGAGCAAATGTTTTCTCCAGGGTGTGTGTTCTCTCTGTAGTTTCACGAGAGACTTCAGTGGTACAGAAGATTCTTAATACTTTTTATAATTACTTTATTTAAGCACCATGGTTACAAAATTGTTCATGATTGAGTTTCTGTCATAGAAAGTAATCCACTCTTTACCAGTCCACTTTTTAGCCACTAATGTCCCTAGTTTCCCTCCAATACACCTATCACATACCTGCATCTGGGGAAGGCATTCTACTTCTCTATCTCCTCACTCTATCTCTCTCTTCCTCCCTCTTTTCATTTTGACACTGTAGTTCACACTATTGTTAAAGAACGGGCACCATAAATATCACTTTATCACCTTTCAGCATCAAGCTCTTGCACAGAGTGATCAGACAACTATCATTGTTACAAAGGACTCTTCTTTTTTTTTTTTTTTTTTTTTTTTTTGGTTTTTGGGTCACACCCGGCATTGCTCAGGGGTTACTCCTGGCTCCATGCTCAGAAATTGCTCCTGGCAGGCACGGGGGACCATATGGGGGACCATATGGGGAACCAGGGGAACCAGGGAATCGAACCGCGGTCTGTCCTAGGTTTAGCACAGGCACCTTACCTCCAGCGCCACCGCCAGGCCCCCACAATGGACTCTTCTTAGCCCTAACTGCACTCACTGCTCTTTGTAGCAAGCTTCCTACCATGAATGAGTCTTCCTGTCCCTCATCTCTATTGTCCTTGGATACTATTGCCATACTCTTCTTTATTTTTATTTTTTCTTTTATTTTTTATATCTTTATTCAAATACCTTGATGACAAATATGATATTAGTTTAGTTTCAGTCATGTAAAGAACACCCCCCTTCACCAGTTCAACATTCCTATCACCAATGTCCCAAATCTCCCTCCTCCCCATCCCACCCCCCTGTTCTTGAGACAGGCTTTCTACTTCCTTCATTCATTCACATTGTTATGATAGTTCTCAATGTAGTTATTTCTCTAACTCTACTCATCTCTCTTCTGGTGAGCTTCATGGAATGAGCTGGACCTTCCAACCCTCCTCTCTTTTGTCTTTGAGAATTATTGCAAGAATGTTTTTATTTTTCCTAAAACCCATAGATGAGTGAGACTATTCTGCATCTAGCTCTCTCCCTCTGACTTATTTCACTTAGCATAATAGATTCCATGATAGATTCCATTGTACATCATGTATAGGACAATTTCATGACTTTGTCTCTCCTGATGGCTGCATAATATTCCATTGTGTATATGTACCACAGTTTTTTTTAGTCATTCATCCATTGAAGGGCATCTTGGTTGTTTTCAGAGTCTGGTTATTATAAATAGTGCTGTAATGAATAGAGGTGTGAGGGAGGGATTTTTGTATTAAATTTTTTGTGTTCCTAGGGTATATTCCTAGGAGTGGATCGTATGGGAACTCAATTTCCAGTTTTGGGAGAAATCTCCATATCGCTTTCCATAAAGGTTGGACTAGCCAGCATTCCCACCAGCAGTGGATAAGAGTTCCTTTCTCTTCACATCCCCACCAGCACTGCTTGTTTTCGTTCTTTATGATGTGTGCCAATCTCTGTAGCATAAGATGGTACCTTATAGTTGTTTTGATTTGTATTTCCCTGATGATTAGTGATGTGGGACATTTTTTCATGTGCTTTTTGGCCATTTGTATTTCTTCTTTGACAAAGTGGCTGTTCATTTCTTCTCCCCATTTTTTGATGGGATAAGCTGTTTTTTTCTTGTAAAGTTCTGTCAGTAAAGCTGAAAATTTCATCCAAATACTCATCTTTAGAAATGACATAGATAGTAACTATGTCAATAACTATAGCATATAATTTTATTGTAGTTATTAATTTATCAAATATTTTGTATATTTCATGTTAATGTTCCAAACATAAATAAAATAGGACCACAGAATTTGATTAAACTAATGTGGTAACAAGTATAGTAAAATACATGTAAATGAAAGCAAGAAAAAACAAAGAAAAGTGTATACAATTTTAGTTTTTGAAATAAAGATTTACTAATCAAGCATATATTGTTTAATTTTATAATACTTTAGTTAATAAAAGATATGTCCTTATATTGCCTGCTATTTTAGAATGTTAGTTACATAGTGTAGTTACACACTTTATAAAAATGATTAAAAATATTGAAACTCAATCATTAACAACTTTGTAACTGTACTCATGGTGATTCATGGTAAATTATATGATAATTGTTACATATTATATAACATATAATTATGTGATAAATTAATTATATGATAAATTAATTATAAATTAAAAGAAAACTCATAATATATTAAAGAATTTATCTTAATAATGGCTTCAAAACATAGTGTAAGCAATGATAATTCATTAAGTGAAAACTAAACTTAAAAATTATTAGAAATTAAACTTCCAAGAAATATACCAGTTATTTTTATCTATGTAGAGATTACCACACTTTTATAGACTACTTTGGAAAAGATACTATTTAACTTGATTTCTAGGTCTATGTCTTCCTGAATTTTCAAGATTTAGGATTCCAGATGACCATGCAATTTCTGACCTATCCATGTACAATTATATAGAGGTAAGTGACTATATTTGTCTCTAGTCTGTAAACTCCTCAGTAAACTCGTTTTCTGATCATTTGCTAGTGGTTTGCTTTAAGTTCTTTTGCTCCAACCCTATCTCATGTATTTTGTCTAAACATAAATACAAAAATAACACATTCACATACAAACCATTTCATACACTTGGGATGATTATGACATGTGAACCACATGTTTCCAAAATATTTGGCCTACTTCCACCTTATAGAAAGAAGAACACTCTGTATCCATAGAAGTCTGTCTTTAAGCAAAATAAAACAGAAAGTGCTTCCAATTCTACTTGAAGCTATCACTACAACTCTGTATAAGTCCAGTGGTTCTCAGAAGGCATCATCACTGATCTTTGGGAAACACTATTGACTATTGACTATTGCATACACTTATCACCTCTACCTACTTTTCAAAGACATTTATAGGCAAATAAATGGGGCAAAACATCTGATAACAATAATAAAAATTTACAGTCACAACCATTACATATTTATGGTAGAGTACTATGCTATTTTATTATTGTTGTTGTTGTTGTTATTGGTTTTTGGGTCACACCCAGCATCGCTCAGGGGTTACTCCTGGCTCTATGCTCAGAAATCACTCCTGACAGGCTTGGGGGACCATATGGGATGTCGGGATTTGAAACAACATCCTTCTGCATGCAAGGCAAACTCACTACCTCCATGCTATCTCACCAGCCCCATTATTTTATTATTTTAATTATATTTTTACTAGGGCACCATGATTTACAACGTTATTATAGATGAACTTTAGAGAGGAAATATTCCAACACAAATTCAATCAGCAGTGTTAATTATCCACCAATACCCCTAGTTTCCCTCCAACTCACCTCTTACCCTCTATCCTGTCTCCTTGACAGGCACATTTTTAGTTTGTATTTAATATTTTAGATATGTTGGTTTTTTGTTATATATGTAATATATATATATTAAATGTATCTCACAATTTTATAGCCCCAATGTATCCAAGGCTCCAATTTCTGCTCTCTCTACCCCTGTTACCTCCTTTATGCTTTATTCTCTAACCTTCTCTATCTTCACTGCTTTCTAATTTTTTATTAAATTAAAAAATATGGCTTACAAAATTATTATTGTTTAGTTTTAGGAATATAATATTTCAATACCAATCCTACTACCAGTGTCAACTCCTATCACCAATGTTTCCATACTCCATCATCCCCCAGACTCCATTCTTCTTTCCTCACTTCCTAATTGCCACCTTGAGAGATACATTACAAAGTTTGGTCAATGTTGGGGGCTGGAGATGTGGTGCTGAGGGGGTAAAGCATCTGCCTTGCTGGCGCAGGCTTAGACGGACCAGGGTTCGATTCCCCGGTGTCCCATATGGTCACCCAAGCCAGGAGCAATTCCTGAGCGCATGGCCAGGAGTAACACTTGAGTATCACCAATGTGAGCCCCAAAATAAAGTTTGGTGAATGCATTTTAGACCCTTCAGTTCTTCTTTCAAGGTTAGTTGTGAGTCTGAAATTTCATTTTTTTTTTTTTGGATTTTTTGGGGCCAGACCCGGTGACACTCAGGGGTTACTCCTGGCTATGCGCTCAGAAGTCGCTCCTGGCTTGGGGGACCATATGGGAAACCAGGGGATCAAACCGCGGTCCATCCTAGGCTAGCGCAGGCAAGGCAGGCACCGTACCTCCAGCGTCACTGCCCGGCCCCGAGTCTAAAATTTCTAAGCTATTGTTTATCCATGAAAAAAAAGTATCCTTTCTTCACACCTGAATAAAAGTTAGGCTGGATTTATATTTACCTCCTAAACAGGGAGTTAAACAAGACAAATTATCTTTAAATTGACCTTTTCTTGTGATAACAATATTTCTGATTAAGTAAGAAACAAAGGAAGCCAGTCAAATACTTCACTTCACAGTGGCTTGAGTGGTAGCACAGTGGTAGGGCATTTGCTTTGCACACGGCTGATCCAGGACATATGCAGCTTCGATTCCCGGCATCCCAAGTGGTCCCTGAGCAATTTCTGAATACAGAGCCAGGAGTAACCCCTGAGCACCACTGGGTGTGGCCCAACAAACAAAAAAACAACAAAAACAACAAACAAATATTTCACTTCACAGATAATTTGTAGATTTGATAAGTACTTTGCTGAAATATAATTTCCTACATATACTTCTGAGCAAATAGAGTTATATAATAGGTATTTCATAGTTGCCCTACATTTTCAAGACAATGTCCTACTAACATTGACTAAGTTGTAATATATAGTACTATTCAATTTGCTAAGAAAAAATGGGCTGGCTGCTCCAAAAACAAGAATTTAGTATTTTCTAACTACTTTTGTGGTGACTAAAGTAAAATGTAGTAACAGATTACAGTAAGTTATAAGTACTTTGTTTAAGATATTCTGTAAGAATTTCACATTATTGCAGATGAGAGCACATGTCAACTCAAGATGGTTCATGTTCAGAAAGAACATAGAGAAATCTCTTCATGTTATCATGCCATCTACCTTTATTCCTCTATACACCATGGTAAGATTTGGTTTTAAGACTTTTTTTATTTTTATATTACATGCAACCATCACAAAATACTCCAAAAAATGCCTTTTTGAAACTTCCTTACAGGTCACCTTTTCCAGAATAAGATACCATGAGGCAGTGTTGCGTTGGCATTGGCAAAAAAAGGTGGGAGCAGATTATGCTTTTATAAATATCTAATACATTCAAGTTCATACAATTATGGTTCATACAAATATGGTTATTGTTGAAACAGAAAAATAAAGAAATAATGTGTCATATGCCAAATATTTATGTCATAAATAAAAATATAAAAGCAAAATATTCGGCAAACTATAAAGCAGTGGTCCTCAAACTACGGCCCGCGGGCCACATACTGTATTTGTTCCCATTTTGTTTCTTCACTTCAAAATAAGATATATGCAGTGTGCATAGGAATTTGTTCATAGTTTTTGTTTTAACTATAGTCCGGCCTCCAACGATCTGAGGGACAGTGAACTGGCCTACTGTTTAAAAAATTTGAGGACC
Source organism: Crocidura indochinensis (assembly GCA_004027635.1). Lineage (NCBI taxonomy): Eukaryota > Metazoa > Chordata > Mammalia > Eulipotyphla > Soricidae > Crocidura > Crocidura indochinensis. Next base: position 18,279 of record PVKC010003431.1, read on the forward strand.
CCTGCTATAACGAACAGATTAATAAAGATGAGGCAGAGAGGGAGTATTTATTTTTTTTTTATTTATTTTTTTTTTTTTTGGTTTTTGGGTCACACCCAGCAGTGCTCAGGGGTTACTCCTGGCTCCATGCTCAGAAATTGCTCCTGGCAGGCACGGGGGACCATATGGGGCACCGGGATTCGAACCGATGGCCTTTTGCATGAAAGGCAAACGCCTTACCTCCATGCTATCTCCCGGGCCCCAGAGTATTTATTTTTAATATGTTTTCAATTGGTGTTAGGGATTGAATCTGAGTTGGCTGTATTAAAGGAAAGATCTTTAAATTGTGTATGATCTCTCTGTATCAGAGATTTTTCTATAGGAAAGAAATTTAAGAAAACAAAATTGCTAGTATTTCTAAATATTTTATTTTATATATGATTTTAATTTTTCTGCAATTGACTTTTGATTAATGCAATAATTTTTTGACTTAATTTGTAAAATTGGACAGGATTGAATCACTTGTCACACACTTTTTACTTTTAATATAGTTCTATGGATTGTACAGCTGAGTGAAATGGATGTATTTGGGCCAGTTAACTAAGAAAAGCCAGTAAATTCTAGATTTTCCACTTTGGAAGTGTTGAAACGACATTAAAAATAGTTTGATTTAGTTTGTAAATGAAGAAACTTGGAGATGAATAAGCAATCTCAGTACTTCACATAGCATAGAGTCTAGTAAGAGAATAAGGTGGACAATGATATTGGAGAGACATACCCCATTCCTAGTGGCCATTAAGAACTTCTCAAGTATTTCAGTAAAACTAGAAAGTAGTATATTTGAGTGAGGTTGGTCAGAGATGGAGCTGGAATTATTAAATGGGTTCTTAAACATTCTGAATATTATCTTGAAGGTAACAGAGAGAAAAAGGAATCTAGTAACTCAAATGCAGATTTAAAAAATATTTCTTTGCTGTGATAAGTACGAATTTGAAAAAATCAAATTTTATTCACATATAGATAAATAAAATATGCCTCGGCCCTCAAGAAACTAAGAGTCTAATGGAGAGAAACTGACTGAAACAGGTTTTCTAGCACAGAGGATTATGAGTGCAATGAGAAGAGGCCAAGATGACAGAGGAGACTCCCCACTTTTTCCTCCTGTCCTGCCAAACCCCTTCAAGAACAAGCCTTTTTGTGTTGTTTTCCCAGAAACAGTAAAGAATCACATTTAATATCTCTTTGTATCTTCTGAATTACAGAGGTCACAGGTCCCTTACTCTTCTCATAAGAACTTTTCTTAGTATCCACCTAGTGATTGGATTATTTGTGGCTTTGGCAGTGTTCTCTTAAGAAAGGATGCATAACTCTTTTCATGGTATTACAAAAAAAAATTTTACATGGTATTACTGAGATTTTCTTATATAAAGCAAATGAATTTAAGTGTTTATTCAGAGAGAAGGGAGGAAGGAAACCACTGAGATCTTTACCTAAGGTCATGTTATTACATTTCCAATTTTGGTTTTAGAACAAAGAGGAAACAGCATATAATGTTATTTAAAACTGAGATATATTTTCAGATTCTTATCTCTGAACAACTAAAATGAGTGTTCTTATTGTATTTACAGGTGATAAACAAAGGATTGTTTTTCTTGGGAACATTGATAGCCATTGGTAGTACGTACCTTCTAATACGCTCCATGTCACCAAGATCCTTGAACTACTTGAGAAAACCATGGGATTGGGGCAGTTCCATTCATAATATAGGTCTTATTTCGCAAAAAATGCCATGGGGTCACTAAAACAAATTCCTGTTGTCATTAACAAATTATTAAAAACCCTGGAGTAGCAAATTCTTGGTTACCCTGTAACCAAAATAAAGGGTCAAAACCATTTTACAATCATCAGATAAAATTTGATAATGGAAGATATTTGACTGTTTATAATTAAATTTAATGTGAAATTTCTGTGTTAACTACAATTATTGAGAAGATATAAACACCGTAAGTTTCCACATTACTTCCCTATAACGCTGTAAGTAATTATTCTAAAAATATATTTTCAATGATAAAATTCTCTTTCACTTCTCAAAAAGTAAAGTCCTAGAAGCCTGGGGGAAGGCACTTATTATACTTTTTCCTTAAAGATCACAATTGAAGTCATTATAGGATCAGTTCATACTTAGAATAAAAATATTATATTTTGCCTACATGTTACTTTCCTAATTTGATGGAATTTATCTAGGCATATGGTTTAGATTCACTTAGTGATACTGCAAGTTCAAATGAATATAAACAAGAAATTCAACAGGAATTGCAAAAAATAAAATTAATTTGTTTTTTTTTTACTTGTTCTCAAATACCAGTATTACCTTCTGGACATGAGGTTAGTAGAGAGAGAGAGAGAGAGAGAGAGAGAGAGAGAGAGAGAGAGACAGAGACAGAGAGAGAGACAGAGACAGAGAGACAGAGACAGAGAAACAGAAAGAGAGAGAATATTAATAATATATTAAGAGAAAAATGAAAAGTTTTTTAGAAATTAAATATACCTTTATACAAGACAGTGGAAAGATATATTAGAGAAATATAAAGCCATATTTTATTCTACTTCAGAAGCAATTTACTTATTTTTCTTGAATATATGTATAGCATAACCAGTTTTAAAAAATGGGTTTTAAAACCTCATTTAATAAAATGCAAGCATTTGTTTGATCTTCATAGTCTAAGAGATCAATGAAATAACTTTAAAATCTTGCATAAATTTGTACATTTTGACTTTTAAAAGTTCCTGTTTAGAAGTTTCCCAAAGTGAGTAATCACATCAACTGATTGCTATGGTATATAATATGGACACTTTAGAAATTAAGTGCAATTGGAAGTCATGTCCTGTTTCTTCCTTTAAAGAAGGTAGATTTCTTGGGGAGGGGCACATTGAGAGTTTTTAAAAAATTTTTACTAGAAAGGAGGAAGTCGGCAATTTGGGGAACATTGAGCTTTAACAATGACCTTTGGAAATATGGCTTCTTTACAAATGCTGATTGTTAATTATATAGTGACTTAATTGAGGCACAATGAAATTTCTGAAACACTTTACATAAAAATAATTCTCAGCTTAGTTTGTCTATTTAGTTTTAAATATTCATTTGATTTTTATTTTGTTTGCTGAGAACTCCTTTTATAAATCCAGAGCTCATAATAAAACTATGGGAAACAATTCGAAAGAGGAGAAGAAATCTTCCATGTTCTGTTTTAAAATTAAATTAAATTTAAAATAGATGGAAATATTTTCTGCATATTGGTGTTTTGGTTGATGACAGATCCCATATATATGCATGGGTTCAAAATTCTTATTACCTTATAATTAATGCAGTAACCATCACATTATTTTATATTTGCAAAAGGCTCATACATTCAGTATTTACCAAATCTTTTGATATGTTCACTTTTCCTTATTTAATTAATCCCCTGATCTGAACTCTAAGCTAACAATCTCACCTCCAGTGGTGCCAGTAATACACCATTTGCACCAAGCATATCATATAGGATTGATAAAATATTCACAAAATCAGGCAACAGAAACATTCCTAAAACCAAATCAAAGAATAAGAAGAGGAAATGAAGACACTTCTTTCAAGAAGACAGATTAAAATGTACACATCATCACTTATTATTAGGGAAATACAAGTTAGATGGCAGTGAGTCATTTCACACTAATGAGAAGATTGTTATTGTTATTTAATTGATATAATTATTAATTAACAAAAATGTAAATAATTTGTATTGTGGTAAAGAAAATCTCATCCAGGGCTGATGGGAATGATTTATTGTTCAATTGCTATGGAGAACTACATCTAACTTTTTTAGAAGTCATATTACCCAGAAATTTCTCTTTTTGATATATACCCCAGGACACAAAAAAATAATTTAAAAGGACATATGCACAGTTACATATTGCCGCACCTAGTATAATAGCTAGATATAAAATCAATCCAGGTGTCAATGACAGATGAGTTAATTATGCTATATATACACAATTGGATACTATGCCACTTAGTTGTAACTTGAGGATGTCATGGTAAGGGGATTGTCAGAAGAACAAATACCAGATGATCTCATTTATCTTTGGTATATAAAAAATAGAATTAGGGAATGCAAATGATCAAAGGAAAAATGCTTAGCTTTTCATTGATCTTCAATTATAGAAAGAAGAGTAGGGAAGAAAATAAATTGATAGAAAAAAATGAAGCAGACAGAAGATAATAGGAGTAAGGGTAAGGAACCTTTAGTAAATTGGTGGTATAAATGTGATGTATATGTATATCAATATAAATCATAAAGCCAACAACTTTGTTATATGCAACTTTAAGTATGAGACCTAAATTATAATAACCAAGGAGATGCAAACTACAATAACTAAACTTAAAAATGTGCTTGCCAAGGAAGCAAACTAGAGGGTGACAGAGAACCTGAGGATATAGGTGGTGAGAAGTTAACACAGGTGATAAAAGTGATATTGGAATATATTGAGCTATAACCCCAATCAGAACAATTGTCAGTCATAGTGCCTTAATATAGATAAATAAATACATAATAAAAATGGCAGAAACAGAATTAAAAGTCATTTTCACTTTGGTCCGCTCTTAGCCTTCTGTTACATCATGGTAGATCTGCCAAACAACAGTCTAATCATTTCCAGCTGTTGATAGGTCTTTATCATGTTCCTGGCATTTCATCAGTCAAGCAGGAACTGCAAAGGGGATATCAAAACTGATAGGAAAAAATTGAAAATTAAGTAAAAGTGAGACATTTAATATGAATTGACATTCAAATAGTTAGGAGAATGTTTTTGATTTATTTAATATAAATTATCATTCAAGGGTTAGTAGAGTTTAATTTGAGTTATTCTTTTATTGAGACCAATGTGAATTACAAGTCTTTCACAACTATATTTCAGTTACATAGTGACAGTGAATTAGGGACATTCCCACCACCAGTGTTGACCTCCCTCCACCATACTTCCAGCATGCACCCCATACCTCCACTCTTATCCTCCTAGACAGCTAGTGTAACAGGTCCATTTTGTGTACAACTTGTTATAGTTTGGGTCTCTTGATTCTACTGTTGTTGACATTGGTTTGAATATTTACGGCTGACCATTTTTTATTTCTACTCTATGCTCCTGAGACTGCTTGACCCCTGAGTCCCATCCACTTTTTTTTCCTTTTCTCAATTTGTAGGAAGACATATAAATGTGAAGCAGAACAAGATGATTTATGTTCTATGGTTCTGTAAAAGCCATACAGATAGGAAGCCCTTATCTAGAAGCTATAAATATAAATAAAACTTAACAAGAAAGAAAAAAAGAAAAAGAAAAAAAGGAGGGGCAAATGTGGCAAGCTTGTGTGTGTGTGTGTGTGTGTGTGTGTGTGTGTGTGTGTGTTTGCATAAGCACAGTAAATATTGGGGAAATTAGAAAGAAAATTTTCTTTGCCTAAGTGATGCAGGTGTCTCTACCTTTGAAGCGTATTGTCATGAGAACAACCATAGGCTCCAGGCATGTTAGTTGTCAAATCCCCCAAGGTCTTTATCCCAAGTAAAGTTCTGCTCAATTGCAGTTGTCAAAGTCAGTCTTCTGTAATTAGAGATCTTTTTTTTTTTTTCACAGATCCTAGGGCAAAACCTAGGATAAAGTCTTTCTTTATGGTCCCAGGAAGTTCTGCTCAGTCAAGGATGTTGTAATCAGTCTTCTTTAATTAGAGATCTTGATTTTGCATAGATCCTAGGATGGAAGGTTTTCTGATTTCATCTTTTTGTTAGGTAGTGAGGTAGAGCAACCTGCCCTTAAATCAAGTTATTGATGCTTCCTCATCGTCAGGGTGTCAGATGAATCTACTCTGGTGCAAAGTGGTACCAGAGCAGTATTAAGGCCTACCCCAAGGGGAATTTTGATTCCTGATGCTGGTTCAGGGAACTATACCAGTTCTAAGGTTGAGATCTGGGGATCAATGGCTGATCACATGAGATCTAAGTCAAGTCCCCATTGTGATTGTTCAGGATGGAAGGTGTGTCTGCATTATAAAATTTATGAGTTCTTACCCCTCTTAGATAAGGGCTTTTTTTCTATACATAATTGTGCAGATATAGCAATAATGCTATACTAGATAATTAGACAATAATAATAAAGAAGTATAGTGAGAAAATAACAAATGTCCAGAGGCAACTGAGAATTGGTCTTTAAACCTTTTTTTGTATAGCAGGCATGAAGTGGAGGGAGCTTTTCTCTTGTGCCCTTTGTTGATTAGGGTACTCACAGGACTAACAATATTATTTTACAACCAATTTTTATCCACCCAATTTTTAGGAATTTCTAAAGTCAGAAAAACTTTTTTTTTAATTTTCAGTAGAAATTTTTTTAAAAAAGCATTCTTTTTTCTTTCCCTAGCTAGTCAGGTTACCTATTAGCATGATCTACCTAGGGTAGGGTTTTTTTTTTTTTTTTCTGGTCAGATAACAAACAAGTTCTAAGGCCTCTTGGTTTTAAAAAACACACTTTTGTTTTTCTCTTTTCAGCCAATTTTTTTTGTTTGTTTTTGGGTTGCACCTGGCAGCGCTCAGGGGTTACTCCTGGCTCTAGGATCAGAAACCGCTCCTGGCAGGCTCAGGGAACCATATGGGATGCTGGGATTCGAACCACCGACCTTCTGCATGCAAGGCAAACAGCTTACCTTCATGCTATCTCTCCGGCCCCACTTTTCAGCCAATTTTTAACTTAAAATGCAGCAATACTCAATCATAAACGAAACAAAAAGCACAACACAATTTATTTGAACACACAATTTAAATGAAAACAGAACACAAACTGACAAACAAAACAAATAAAAAGCAATTTTTCAAAATCCTCATCTCTGTCTTAGGGGGTAGAGAAAAAACAATCCTTGATGTCAATAATTACCAAATGCAAGTTGTTAGGAATGGATAGAATCCATGGTAAACATACCCTTTGAGGAAGTCCTCTCACCTATAATCCTCTTATTAGTCTTTCTTAAATTTCACAACATATGCAACTTCCCAGAATTCTTTCATGGTCTGGTTGATGGTTTAATGTGGCCCAGTTTTAGATGTTAATTAATTATATGGTTTAAAATTTCCAGTTTAATAGAGGACAGAGGCCAATGCTCCACCCAGACTGGGTCCTCCTTCTATTTTAGTTTTGGGGACCCATGGTATAGTAGTCTGAACTATTGGGTGGCTGTGCATTTTTTTTTGTTTGTTTAGAAACATATGCTCTTGCCTGCCCTGTATATACAACCCAAACAGGTTATTTCTTAAACCTTTTGCTACTAGAGGCTTAATAAAACCAGAATCTCCATTTGAATTAATCCATTTACTACAATCCTTAGTTTCAAAACTTTCTAGTGCAGAGTTACCCACACCTTGCACTTGGGTTCTGCAGACAAGTTCCATTCACTTGGGGTTTCCTCAGTTCTAATAATGGTATTATCTGCTCTAGAATCCAATAGCAAATTTGCCCCTTATGTTGACAGATTCTCTTGGGAGGTGTCTGTGGCCACTGGAGATACTACTAGATGGCCACTCTTGACTGAAATTACTGACTTGGGACTATTCCCAATCTCAAAAATGTCTTGAGCACTCTGGTCCTTACTATCCTTATATGGTCTTAGCTCTCTAAGGACATTTTTTTCTACCTTTGGAGGAAAGTTTCCCACAGACAGAAGGGAGAGATAAAGGTGCCAGTGGCGGCAGAAACACAAAGATGAAAGTGGAAGCAATCTGCCAACTATTTTTGGGACAGTGTTTTGCTTTAACTAATATGTGCCTAGTTGCAAGAAATTCCTTCTGTGGAGACAGGTCGTTATCTGGGGAGACCTGTTCATGACCCTCTTATCCAGCCACAGATAATTTTACGGCTTCCATTCTAGGACCTGTGCCCAAGGGGATATTTAGATTGCTTCAATGAAGAGGAATGTTACAGGAGAGGCAAAAGGTTTTTAGGATTATAGGCACAGCCGAGGAGAAATATCTAAACAGTGAGCCAGAAAGGAGAGGCAGGAAACTAAAGCAAACAAGCAATGAGAAAGAAAAGAATAGCAATGGTCATAAATTCAACAACGCTGGAAGCATTCAAGAGTCCTGAAAAAGCCATGTTGGGCACCAGGTCCCCCGACAAGGCCAATGCAAGGGTTGGTAAGGGTGTCTTCCAGCCTTTAGCCTCGGAGGCAAGACTCGAGAAAGGAAGGGAAGACTACTAGCCATAGACTGCTAGCAGGGAAACATTGTCAGAACAATGGAAAAGGCTTTTTTTTTTTACGTTTTTATTATGACTGAAGTTCATTACACAGAATTATTTACGGAATGAAGGGCATTCCCACCGCCAATGTTGTCCTCCCTCCACTCCTGTTCCCAGCATGTCTCCCGTATCTCCCTCCTTTGCTCTCCCCCTCTTCCCCCTCAGAATACTAGTGTAACTGGTCTCCACTTAAGAGCTTGTTGTAGGTTGGGTATCTATTCTGTTTGGTGATCCAGTCTGGTCATTTTTCATTTACACTACATGTTCATATGACTGGTCCTGGTAACATCTTTTTCTCCCCTCACTTTATAAGGCTGAATGTTTTGATTTGTGCTATTCTGTTTGAGATAAAAAGGTTAAGGAAAGGAGAAGGAAAAATTTGGTATCAACTACTAAAAGAAAATGAAATTTAAAAAAATCACCAAATAATATCCATAAGAGTGAAAAAAGGTGGAAGAAAAAAGACAAGGAAAATAATATCAAAAACGGACAATAAAAAAAATTAGAACAAAACCAAACCAAAAAAAGGAATACTGGAGTCTCAGGGTTTGGTGTTACCCCACTTCTTTTTTCTTTTTCTTTTCTTTTTTTTTTTTTTTTTTGGATAGGCACAGTAAGTATTGGGGAAGTAAGGAAATTTCCATGGCCTAACGGATTCAGGGTTTCTCCACCCCTGGAGCATATTGTCATGGGAACAACCACTGGCTCCATACCTTCTTATTGCCATATCCCAGGGGTTTTGTTTGTTTGTTTGTTTATTTTTGTTTTTGTTGTGGAGGTGTCAGGAAACTTTCCTCTCGGTTGTGGATGAGAAAATCAAGTCACTGTAGAAAGCAATCTCGGTATTTGGAAAAGGCTTTTAAGGGTAAACTTTAGGCAGGAAACACAATGTGAGGAATATAACTTAGGCATTACAGCAGCAAAATGATATGTGAAGACAACAGTCACAAAGTACATGGCATCATTGATTTGGATGGTATGCAAAGAGATCGATTACAATGCCCATTAAATTAGGCATAATTGAATCAGGAAGCATGTAAAGATAGCCACTGCAATGCTTTTGGCACAAGACAGGTTGTTTGACCTGGATTACTTGCTCCTTAGCTCATCTTGCACTCATAACAGCAGGGACACAAGACGGTGAAAGAAGAGCTACCAAAAATTAAATTATTAAAATCCTCACATTATACAAATATAGCCAGGCCTATTTGGCATGCTACTAGTTCCATGGGATACATTTGTTACTTAAAAGTGTATTTTTAATAAAAATATAATTAGTAATATGGACATCCTAAAATTGATTGAAGGTATCAATATTATTTTATGTTTATTTCTGAGTGCTTTAATACTTTTGTTCGAAGAAAGCTGCGGAAAGTGCCATAGCTGCTCTAGACTCATCGTAAGAGTCTGAACAAAATTTATGGTAATATGTTTAAATTTATAATTTTGGATTATATTCAGCACCTTAAATTAAGAATAATTCTTAAAACTTTATGTACCTTTCCTCATGAAGCTTTAAAACTATTTCTGACTCATAGTAGTTGAAATATTCCTGATTTAATTTTCTGTAAAAGTTTTAAATGTACCCAAAGTATTTAACATACCCAGAGCCTAAAACTGGTCTTATGACAGTACACTTCATAGGTGGAGACATGCTGTATATCTTAGGCAAAGGGACTTTCCTTTCTAATTTCCCCGAATGTTTACTGCACCTATGCAAAAACAAAATCAAAACAAAACAAAATCTACCACCACCACCACCAACATAAAAACTTGTCATATCTGCTCCCCTTCTACTTTTTTTAAGTTTATTTATCTTATAGATAGGGGATCCCGCCTTTTTCATAGAATTTTAGAACATGAATCATTTTGTTCTGCCTCATATTTCTGTCTTTCCGCAAACAGAAAAGAAAAAGAAAGTGGATGGAACCCAGGGACCAAGTGGTCTCAGATTGATTAAGTGGGGGAAAAAATAGTCATATCTAAATACCCAAGACAAAATTAACGATAATAGAATTAAGAGACACAAACTATAACAAGCTAAATACAAAATGGTATACACTAGTATACCAGGGGTGGAGATGTGGGATGCAAGCTGGAAACTATGGTGAAAGGAAGTCTACTCTAGTGGTGATAATGGCCCTAATTCAGTGTTATGCCTGGAATACAACTGTGAAATGCTTGAAATTAGCAATGGTCTCAATAAAAAAATTAAAAAAAAAAAAAGAGAAAATAGGGTGCTGGAGAGATAGCATGGAGGTAAGGAGTTTGCCTTGCATGCAGAAGGTCGGAGGTTTGAAACCAGGCGTCCCATATGGTCCCCTGAGCTTGCCAGGAGCGATTTCTGAGCCTAGAGCCAGGAGTAACCCCTGAGTGCTGCCGGGTGTGACCCAAAAAAACAACAACAACAACAACAAAATGAGACTTGATAGAGTGATAACAGGTGCCCAAAAGATTGGTTCCTCTGAAGAGAGAAGCATCAATAGGAACAAAATTCTAGGATAAGAACATGGAACAAGACCACCAAAGTTTTTTTCTCCACACATCCAGCACTTGTTCAGGGCTAACTCCTGGATATGCATTCAGGAATTGCTCTTGGTGATGCTTGGGGTACTATATGGGATGCCATTAACTAAACCCTGGCTTGGTTATATGCAAGGACCTTGCTGTGTTTAAGGGATCCTGGTCTGGGAACGGAATCCAGGAATGTTACCTTCAACAAAAGGATCAAGTTGCTCTACTCTGGTGTCAGGCATTTTTTTTTTTTTTTTGCCACTTAGTATATTTTATTATGGGCTTGTTGTATACAGCCTGTTCTATATTGATGTTACTTCTAGTGCACTTTGGTGAGACTTTATCATGAATTGGTATTTGTCAAAGGTTTTCTCTTCAAACATTAATGATTTTTTTTGTTGACGTGGTCTATTATATTAAGTTGTATACATGGAACCATCTTGAGTTATAGGAATGAATTCACTTAATCACATTTTATTACTTATCTGGTATATTATATGTTTATAAAATTTGGTCAATTCTTACTTTTTTGAAGAATTATACATGTATTATAGACACTGCACAGCAACTTTCTTTTTCAGTATTGTCTGATTTAATCATCTCTAAAGGTTCCACTTGTTGCAATTCAATCCCAGTTTAATGGGTCTTAATCAGGGGTGCCACAAAGATTAAGAAAAACAAGACAGGGGCCAGAGAGATAGCATGGAGGTAGAGCATTTGCCTTTCGTGCAGAAGGTCAGCGATTCAAATCCGGGCATCCTATATGGTACCTTGTACCTGCCAGGAGCGATTTCTGGGCGCAGAGCCAGGAGTAGCCCGAGAGCTGCCGGGTGTGACCAAAAAAAAAAGAAAAACAAAATAAAAACCAAAAAAAACAAGATAGATTTAAAGGAGATTTAGTTTATCACAACAATCTTTAGGAATCGCTGCAGGGTAGGGAAGATGGGGTTTAAGGGTCCACAAGGCAACCATAGTAGGATTAACATTCCTCAAGTTAATTAACAGCTACCATTTGCCCAGTATTTTTGTTAAACAAAAAACAGAATTCCACTCTGAAAATAAAGTTTAAATATATCTTATTTTAGAGCCCCGAGAGATAGCACAGCAGCGTTTGCCTTGCAAGCAGCAGATCCAGGACCAAAGGTGGTTGGTTCGAATCCCGGTGTTCCATATGGTCCCCCCGTGCCTGCCAGGAGCTAATTCTGAGCAGACAGCCAGGAGGAACCCCTGAGCACCGCCAGGTGTGACCCAAAAACCAAAAAAAAAAAAAGGGGGGGAGAGAGAGAAGCAGAATAGTCTCACTCATCTATGGGTTTTAAAGAAAATAAAAACCATCATTGCAACAATCATCAGTGTCAATGAGAGGAAGCTGGAACTCCCAGTTTACTCCATGAAGCTCACCACAAAGAGTGGTGAGTGCAGCTATAAAAATAAATACACAGAAAACTACCATAATCACGTGAATGAATGAGAGAACTGGAAAGCCTGTCTGGAGTACAGGTGTGGGTGGGGAGGGAAGGAGAGGGACTTGGGACATTGGTGGTGGAAATGTTGCACTGGTGAAGGGGGTGTTCTTCACATGACCGAAACCTAATCACAATCATATATGTAATCAAAACGTTTAATTAAAAAAAAAAGGAAAAAAAATCAAAAAAGGAAAAAAAAAAGACCACCAAAGTTTAAAGTGTTTGCCCTTGTTAACACACTGTTATCTACAAAGAAAGTTCTAAGCTAAGAAATCTTGAGGAAAAATTATGGAGCTGACGAGAGTAAGGTCTGTACCATGCAGGTTACAAAGCAGTTTTCATCCATCCTTCCTAAACTTCCCTAGATTCTTCTCTAGGTGACTGGGGAGGATAAAGATAGAAATCTTAGACTTTCTTTTTATGGCTATCATCTATCTTCTCCTTACTACATTTTTACCTACATATAAAAATGTTAGCATTTTTAATTTTTAAAATGTCAAATGAAATGTGCAGACATATGAGCTATAGGAACGCAGTAAGTGGCTAATCATCACAGACCAAGGAAGTAGGTGGATTTTAAAGGGTGAAAAACATGAAAGAAAATTTCAAAAACCAAGTTAAAAATGTGTCCAGCATTTACTATGCTCAGTCTTTCCATGAATTTAAGTGCTATCCACTTAAAATATAATATTCTTATGTATTAATTTAAATTTTTATTAGTCATATTTTAAAAGTAAAGAGATATATGAGAAATTAATTTTAATACATTCATTTAAAGTGATATTTAAAACATTTCAATTTGTAACTAAAAAATTACTGGAATATTTTCTATTATTTTTCTCATATTGTCTTCAAAATATGGTATACACAACAAAAACAGTTAATTTTGCAAAAAGAGACAAAATAGTTTTCATTGAAACAAATTTAGAGAAATAGGAGGGTAGAGAAAGAGAAAGAGAAAGAACTGTTTCCAAGAAGGAACATAGCCTTCTCCAGAAAAGGCAGAGACGGCGTTTGCGAAGTTGTACACAATTGTGTAAGCCTGGAGATATTTGATTATGCAACATTAAACTGGTTTTTGTCACAAGGAAAGCCTTACACCTTTGACAGTACTTTTATATTTTTGAAAGGATCTTTTGACCTTTTATATCCTTTAGACCTTTGGATTCTCTTGTAACTTTTCCTTTTCTGTGGACATCCATCCCTCTAAAGTGGGCTCTCAGTTTCTGCATCTAGCTGTTGCCTCAGATTCTCCATCTCCAAAGAGTTCCAGATTTGCATTTGAAAAGGATGTGTTCCTCATATATTTGGGCTACTTTATAGCTAGGCAATTACATTATTCTCCAAAAACTCCTTACCAGGGCCCCCTCAACTGCCTGCAACTTTCCCCTCCTAGAGATTTCACTCCCTTAAATCTTTAAGGGCTACATTACTTAATATTTCTCTTCTGTAACTTCTTCATGCTCTAAAGAGTGCAGTGAGTACATAAGGGAGTAAAATCTCAAGAGCAATGACAAGAGTTTTCAGAGTTGTTCATGTAAGAGACATATAAGATAGACAACACATTTAAAAAAAATACTGTACCCCAAATAAAAGCTTCCCCTAGTTTAAAAGGGCAGAATGTTTAAGGAAACAAAAAAATACCAGTCATAGCATAAACTTTTGTTCCTTTACTTTGCATCCTGATGAGTTTTCTGTATAAAAATTGTGAGTTTCTGCTTTTACTAACCACCTGCAAAGACATGTTGAAAGTTAATAGACATTACTGAAGTGTCAAGTTCTCTAGGAGATTGGTTGAGGTTTGATTCCCACCGAACTCCCAGACAGGAAAGGCAGTTCCCATTCCTCTGTCCAATTAGGACAGGGGAAACAGTTCCACTGAGGGGGAACAGTTCCAGTTGTAGAGATCCGCAGGAAATAATTCACACAGTGAAAAGGGGCAAAAATGGGTTCTGGAAATCCAGTGCTCAAGCAAAGAATTAAAGCCACAAAAGCTTTCTGCTGCTAAGATGGAGTGCAGCTTAGTGGAAGAAGACCAAAGAATGAGCTCCTGTCTTCCTCAGATCACTGCTTTTATTGACAAGAATCCTACCCTACGGTGGGAGCAGAATACCAAGTAAGGAGCAATCCAATATACTATCACCAGGTCACACCCTAGGGTGGAGTACAATTATTGATTAGAGTTGTATCAGTAACCCACAATTATGTAGCTTTAAGTGTTGAGTATAACTATTTTTTATTTATTTAAACGATTGTGATTTACAAAATTATTCATAATTGGGTTTTAGACATTCAATGTTTTAGACATTAAATGTTTCAGGACCAATGCCACCACTAGTGGCACTAATATTCCCAGAGTCCACTAATATTCCCAGAGTCCATCCCATGCTACCACCACCCTGACCACCCAACCTGCCATCATAACAGGCACTTTTTAAATTTGGTTGTTAAATTTTGAGTTTCATGATTTCATTGTTGTTGATTCTGATTTGGATATCTAGTTTTGTCCTTTTTTTAACACCTGAATCTTTTTTGTCCCTGTCCCCCCATTTCATATGTCTTTCTCCTCCTTCACTCCATTTCCTTCCTTATTCTCATTATACTCTGGAACCTAGAGTGTTCTCAATATCCCCGATTTAAGTCATTGTATTTCATTTTTATTTAATCCAAGCCAAACTGTATCCAACTTTATTAAAGATACTTTTCATAAACAATCATGGTATTCAGGCAGGACATGGGCAGACAATTGTTAACAGTATACAATAACTTTCAAACTCCCTTCTTCAATAGACTACCAAAATCAGAAAGCCACGCAAGTGGTAAGGCATCTGCCTTGCTAGCCTAGGACGAACCGTAGTTTGATCCCCTGGCATCCCATATGATTCCCCCAGCCAGGAGCAATTTCTGAGTGCATAGCCAGGAGTAATCCCTGAGCGTCATTGTATGTGGCTGAAAACAACAACAACAACAACAACAAAAAGAAAACCACTATAGGGCTGGAGAGATAACATGCAGAAGGTCATTGGTTCGAATCCTGGCATCCCATATGGTCCCCTGAGCCTGTCAGGAGCGAATTTTGAGCGTGGAGCCAGCAGTAACCTCTGAGTGCTGCCGGTGTGACTCAAAAACTAAAAAAAAAAAAAAAAAAAAAAACCCACAACACTATAAAACCCAATGACATCTTCATTTGATGCTCTGAACAGGGAAATTTTAGAGAGAGGGCTGACATTTCACATTTAGCATGTTGTTTAAGAACTTTAACAGAGGCCCGGGATATA